>PVKN010020985.1:0-15764 GCA_004027915.1 Capromys pilorides
CCTCTCACCCAGTTGTTCAACATGGATTACTCCTTAGAAATAGAGAAGATACTGCAGGCCAGAGGCCACATCAGTGTCTCCCATGCCACCATTCACCTGACAGCATCCCCTCTTCATGCCACTGCTCACCCTCTAGTACTCTGCATTCTCTCAGCTACTAGAGGCAAAGAAAAGAGCTCTGCTATCTTACTCTTATTTCTCCTCAGGACATATTTACTCTCAAACTCACAGAGCGCCGGTCAATCTCATCAGTTCCTGTTTAAAGGGCCATGCAATGACAGAAGAGCAGCCTAAGAGCTTCTAGAGGGTGGGCCAACACTGCCCTCTATCCACCCAGGAAACTGAGCTCCTGCTCCTCCTAATAGTTTGATTGCAGAAAATGGACTAAGTTAATTGGGCCAAACGAACTAGACATCCAGTGTTGTTAAGGCCAGAGGCAGGGCAGGGTGAGTAGCAGAGAGGAAAGTGAGATTTTTCTCCAAAGCCTTGAAGCGCCTTATCTGTTACTTGGAAGCATATACTCATTTTCATCAGGAGCTTAAATTAGTAAGGTTTTCAATGGCTTTTCCCAGCTGAGAGGTATAGTTTATTTGGGAACTGGCATTTTGGAAATTCCACCCTCCTATTCACAGGGTTCCGATATTTTTATCTTCACCATCCTCACTTCCCATGTGACTGGAGTTCTGAAGGAGGGTCTCAACTCCACCTCAGTCTCCACACCCACCCTGCCATGATCTCCGCTACCCACTGTCAGTTCCCTCTCTGGTACCAATTTTCCACTTACTGTTCTGATAAAATTGCAGCCCAAGAGCATGGCAAGCCAGAATAGCCAAGGAATCTCTTCTATCAAAGCCGACATGAGGGACAACAGTCTCAGCAGAGCAAGGTCTGGGATAAATAAGGGGAAGTAGAAGGAGCTGGAGTCGACCATGGATGACAGGTGTGGGCAGACGCTTCCTCAATGCATTTGAGTCTGCCTACAAATATACATGCTCCCGTCATATGCTACCCACGCCTGCATCCCTACACGTAGGCCTGACCACACCAGGTTCACTTATACACACCCAGTGCAAGCCTGCACACTCACATGCACCCACTTGCACGCATATCTTTTGCATATACATTCTCACTCATACACATATAAATGTATTCCTGGGTACCTATCCATATGTGCAAGCAAAGATTTACTGAAACTTATATACTACATATACACATTTACATTCATACATATAAAATAGCTTGCATATACATATGTGTACATAGGGTATGTACTCTCATGCACATGTTCCTGCACATACCTGCTTACATGTTACACACTCATGTTTATCTACACTTCTGCCAACAAATAATCATGCATATATATATATATATATATATATATATATTCTTTTTTTTTTTTTTTTTTTTTTTTTTTTTTTTTTTTTTTTTTTTTTTTTTTTTTTTTTTTTTTTTTGTCTTTTTGATACAGGGTCTTACTATGTAGCTCAACTGGCCTTGAGCTCACTTCATAGACTAGGTTGGTCTTGAACTCACAGTGATCCAGCTGCCTCAGCCTTCTGAGTGCTGGGATCACAGGTGTGTGCCACTACACCTGGTTATGTACATACTTTTGCACAGTCACACACATCTGCAGAAACACATGTACACCATGGCATGCTGCCTGGTGGAGGAACACTCAGCGCTGTTCGTGGGGCTTGGATGGTACTGCCCTCTGCTGGAGACAGCGAATGAGCTCCTTCCGGTTATCTAGGATGGTGTCAAAGCTATCCTGCAGACGGGCTTGCTGGTCAACCAATTGGTGCTGCAGGCCCCTGATCCACTGGAGTAGTGCCAGACGACGGTACATCACCAACTGCACATGGTGTTTCTCCTTCTCCTGCTCTTTGTAGCGCTGCTGAGCCTGAAGCTGCAGCATAGCCTGGGCCACTGAGGGCAGAAGAGAATCTGGAGGACCAGGACATGGAGGGGTCCCACAGGCAGGCTCAGGACTGTTGCTAGTGCTGTCGATGCTCAGGGAGCTGCTGGCATAGCCATTGTCCTCTAGAGGGGAGCAGACAATGACAGCATCATCATTCTTCTCAGGCTCATTACCAGGAATCTCTGCACCCTCTGGGGGGCTGCGGACCACCCTCTCAGGGAGTCCCGAGGCCTGGAAGGCCTGGTTGTCAGAGAATAACTCAGAAGAGCTCCTTATCAGCATGGGTTCCACTTTGCCTGGCACCCCAGGCCAGTTCTCATTGGCATCCTTGGCATTCTCCATGAAGTTGGAGTTGCTGTCAGGTTGGAGTTTAGGTTCACACACTCCAGGAGGAATGTCCCCAGAAAACTGGCCACCCTCAGGCAGTCCTGGCTGGATGGCAAACATCTTGCCTGTGAAGGGGAAGCCAAAAAATAAGTCAAGCAAACAGGGCAGAGTGGCTGGAAGTTGTGGTAACCAATCTGTGGGTCAGTCCCCTTCTGACCCAAGAACTCTGGCCATCATGGTTTTCCTCCTTTCTGACCATTCACTCTCAGTCCCTACATCAAGTTTTCCCTCTGCCCTTTCAGGCAGGCTGTCTCCTCATTCCACAAACTTGTCCTCAGATGACTTTATTCTCTACTGTAGCTTCAGGAGCCATATGTTGGTGACTCAGATCTGTCTCTAGCCCAGATCTAACTGTTGTCCAACCCTGCAACCAACCATAGACTCTTCAAGTTCTACAAATCCAAACCAGCTCATTTGCTTCTGGGTTCCAAGCAAGAAGCCTCCACTCTATTCTGTCAGATGCCCAGGAGCATGCTGGACTACTCACTCCTTCCTTGTCACTGGTCAACAAATTCTAATCATTTTTCCTCTTTCCTTTCATCTGAGTCAGACTATTTCCTACCTGGATTATTGCCAAGCCTTCTCACTAATCTACCTCCATTTAAAAGTGTAAATTAAGCCTCTACATGGAGCCATGTGCAGTGATACACACCTATAATCTCAACTCCTTGGTAGGCTGAGACAGAAGGATCCTGCCCAGCCTAAGCAATTTTGTAAGACCTTGTCTCAAGATAAAATTAAAAATAAAAATGGGAGGCCGGTAAGAAAGCTCAGCAGACTAAGCACCTGCTTAGGCAAGTGCAGGGACCAGGGCTCGATGCCTGGTACTACATGCTGCAATGGCCTGGCCGTCAGGCGCACTGAGCCAGCAACCAAGCCTAGGTCTGGTGTTGCATGCCCATAATTCCAGCTCTTGAGGAGGCTAAAAACAGGAGGCTCAGTAGGAATCCAATCTGCACAGTGAGACTCTATACCAAATACATAGAAAGAAAGAAAGAAAGAAAGAAAGAAAGAAAGAAAGAAAGAAAGAGTGAGGATATACCTCAGTGCTCCCTGTGCTTAATCTTCAGTGTTCCAACACACGCAAAGAGAGAAAAGGAAGGAAGGAAGGAAGGAAGGAAGGAAGGAAGGAAGGAAGGAAGCAAGCTACATATGGCCTACTAAACCCTACTTGATCCGGCCCTGTGCACCTCTCTGTACTTCCTCTTACAACCCTTCCATCACTACCCCACACTGCTCAGAGACCTCAAAACACATCATTATTCTCACATCATTCCTTTGGCCTACGATACCTGCCTCTTCCTCTACACTTCTTTTCCTTCTCTCTATACTGCCAAACTCAGCTCCAATAGCCCCACTTCTCTGAAGCCTTCCTGCTCATCTCCCCATGGCTTTGATATATACAAACACACAGCTCCTTGGGTCACCTCTGCGCTGCGTACACACTGTCTTACCCATGTTTGTTTCCTGTACCTGCCATGTAGCTGACAGCCAGTAACTGTCTACTCAACTGGAACTGTTTATATGAACAATCCTACAGTGAGTTTATAATCTGACCCCAACTGTGAAACTCTTTTAAACATCCTCCAGCATACTCCCAAGATCCAGCACACAGCCAGGCACAAACAGGTGTCTGCACAGATCTGCTGGGCCAGCGAATGGGACAGGGGACTGCAGAGAGATTTGTGTGCTCAGGAGGAGGATGAGGCCCATGGTAACAGAGGACAACTGCTGTAGGCCCAGGGCTGGAAGAGCCAGCCTCAGTGCCTGTCCTGCAGACCCCACCCCAACTCCAAGGACAAACCTCTTGGGATGCCCTCTCCTTCCCAGTTGCTCCAGTTTGGTGTCCCTGCCCTACCTCACTCCACCCTTATGGCCCTGGAGGAAGGATGTATCACATTCTTCTTCCCCTCTTGACCAGCTTCTGCCAAAAAAATAATAAATAAAATAATAATAATAATAATAATAATAATAATACCGAGGGTTTGAACTGATAAGAGGTTGTCATTGCCTACACAGCTCGAAGGATTTGAAGAACTAGGGGTCATCAAGAGGGAGGAATTCTACCGAGTGGAGGAAACGTAAGGAGGACCTCAGCAGGGTGGGAGAGTCCTCCCCACTTGCAGCAACAGGCAGCAGGGCTGGAAGGACGGAGTGACCTGCGCACCCTCAGCACTGTGGCTTACGGGAAATTGCCTAGAGATGTCCCTCCGCCCCAATTTTTCTGAAATCTAGGCAGGGCCATGAAAGAAGCTGGAGCAAAGTGGGGTAATGACAAGGCCCAGAGGTTCTCTGTTGTTAAAATAGAAAGGACTGGAGCATCCTCCCCGCAACCCACACTCATCTTCATTAATGCCTGTGGCCTTGCGGTGCAAACCGCCCCCAGGAGACAAGGGACTGCGACCTCCGTCCCCGACGCCCACCCGCTCCAGCCCTGGGCTCCCAGCTCTCCATCTCGGCCCGGACTCACTGTCTGCGGCGCCCGCTCCTGCGGGCCGCTCTAGTTCCGCCCCGGCCGCTGTGGTTTGGCGGTGCCTCGGCCCGTGGTCTTGATAGCCCGGATAGGCGCCAGATCCCAGCCCCGGCCGCGACTGCCGAGTCCGGCGGCGTCTGCGCGGCGGGGCGGGGCGGGGCGGCCGGGCCCACGTGGGCCGGTTCGGTTCTCCGCGCAGGAACCGCGGACCCCGCCTCCGACGACTTGATCCTGGCCTTCCAGGTCGGGCTCCAGGCGTCACTGCAGACGCGACGAGTTCTCCACGCAGCGCCGGCGATCATCTCCACCTCCTGCGCTCGGCCGCTGCATGGCTTCCCGCCGCGCTCGCCTCCTGCCCGGGCGGCCCTCCAGCTCCTCTCCCCTTGGCCCTCCCGTCCCTCCCGCAGCCCGCCTCTAACACCTCTCGACCCCTCGGCTTTCGGTTTTGCACAAACCCTTACTTCTGCTAAAATTCTCTCCCCCTGCGACTTACTCATATTTCAGATCTTTCCCTCAGAGAAACGTTTTTTTGATCCCCTAGATTAGTTCCCCCTTCATTTTAGGCACCTTTGTTCTTTTTTCTTGTAGCATTTATCCCAATTTGGAATTACATATTCATGTTGTGCTTTTTTCTTTTTAGTAATCGCATCAAATGAAAGCTGGATCTTTTCTTTTTTCTTTTTTTTTTTTTTTTGAGGAGGAGGAGGAGGAGGAGGAGGTTGTTCTGTGTGGTTTTGTTCTTGTGGTACTGGGTATGGAACCCAGGGCATTTGAGCTAAGCTACATCCCCAGACCTCTATTTTTTATTTTGAGACAGAGTCTTAATAAATCACTGAATTGCCTAGGCTGGGATCCAATTTTCCATCCTTTCTCAGTTCCCCAGAGTGCTGGGATTACACCAGGCTGAAAGCTGTTTTTTGAGTGAAGACAGATAATCCGCTCTGGGATGGGGCTGGGATAATACTCTGGACTCTGCAATTTGCCCTGGTGAGCAGGAACTAGGTAAGAAAGAGCCCTGTGGGGCGGGGATATAGCTCAGCGGCATAGCACCTGCGTGGGAAGCACAAGGTCCTGAGTTCGATTCCAGGTACCAAGAGTGGAGGGCGGTCTCTGGTTCCAAACACCAGTGGGTTCTTCTGAGTTCTGTTTACTGAAGCCTGATCTTCATTCCCTTCCTCTTTAGGGTAATGTGTAGGAGCCAGGAGGCTAAAGGGCACATTAATGCACACCAACACATCTTATATATGGGAGTGATCAAAAAATACAGTGAGTATTCAAGTTAAAATGAAATTTATTACAGTGAAACATACATTGCCAAGAACATGTCCTCAAGTTGAAGGGGAATGTTTTGAGTATCTCGAGGGGGATATATAAAGTCTATGTTGCACTCTGCCAGCACACCAGCCTGCGTAGTTGAGTCATCAATTGCATTGTTTCATCAAGCTAATTGCTTCCAAATAACACAATACCTGATAACACAGGGGCAGATCCTCTAGCACCATATAATTAAAACAATCAGTGCTTAGTGTTCCTGGCTACTCCATAATTTTCAGAGAGATGGAACACCTGGAGAACAAAACCAGGAAGGCAGGGGTGTCCATGTCTACATGAAGACAGAAAAGCAGCCGCTGGAATGCCTGTGATTCAGTCACCAGAGGTTTCTCTAGTCAGGAGCTCAGGGAATCAGTCGCCCCACCTGCAGGGGTATCTGTGGCTACAGATGTCAGGGACTTAATTGGCAGAGCTGCAGAAATCACCAGATGACTAGTGGCGGCCTGAACAGGCTCTGTTGCCATTCAGGCCACTACCATGACGTGGTGGGCAGTGAGTAGGAATACTGGCAGAGAACATGTCAGAGCTATGAACAGCTAGCAGAGAGCAGTCAAGTCCAGGCCTCGGGGCCTGGGAGGTCAGGCAAGGAGGCAAGGGAAGATGACAGAAATTTCTACTCCAAGAAATAGGGCAGGTGTTAGGGTTTATAGCTGGATAATACTCTGCGTCAATACTCTTGGAAAGAAAGTGATGGTTAAGGGCCAGGAATAAAGTTCAGCCTGACAAGAGCAAAGTCCTGAGTTTGATTCCAGGTATAAATTTCTTTAAAAAACAGTGGTTAAGAGCAAGGGTTTTGGAGGGCTGAGGAGATAGTTCAGTAGAATAAGTGCTTGCCTGGCAAGCGCAAGGGCCTGAGTTCAATCCCCAGTTCCACAATAAATAAATAAATGAATGAATAAATAAATAAATAAGTAAATAAATAAATAAAAGAGCAAGGGTTTTGGCCTCAGAAATCTTGCTCCTGCCATGCATGGTGGAGCACACCTATAATCCCAGCACTTGGGAGGCTGAGGCAGGGAGATCACCGCAAATTCAAGACCAGTGTGGGCTACATAATAAATTCACGGCCAGCTTGAATTACAGAGTGAGACACTGTCTCGGAAAAAAATCCTCTCCTTGCCATCTATTCATTCACATGCACCACACAGTTACAGAGTGCTTACTTCAGGCCAAGTACTGCGATAAGGATTCCAAGAAAAAGAAATAAGAACTTGTCAGTCCTAGGGAAGACAGGGTAGCTTAGCACTACAGCCCTTGCTTGGCAAGTGTGAGATCCTAGGTGGAATCCTCAATCAATAAATAAAAGGAAGGAAGGGGCTAGAAATGTAGTTCAGTGGCAAAGTGCTTGTAAGAACCAGGCCCTGAGTACCTGATTACTGGTACCAAACCAGCAAACACAAATAAAAGAAAGGGGAGGGAGCAGGAAGGAGTGGAAGGGAGGGGAGGGGAAGAGAAGGGAAGGAAAAGGAGAGAAACAGCAACAGAGAGAGACTCAGACCTGGTCCTGGCCTTCAGGTTTTGAGGGGTGAAGGCGTAGCAGACTGCTAATCATAGTATGTTCACAAACAGCATAGGCCAGTGTGACTGGAGTTTAGGTGGAAACTGAGGTAGGAGAAGGCCAGAGAACAAAACTGGCCAATTGTGCAAGGTCTTGAAAAGGTTATTCATCCTGTGGACAACAGGGAAAGAACTGGGGAAAACCCCAGCTGCACCCCAGAAGAATCTAGACCCTGAGACAAGCTCCGTGGCTGCCAGCTTTCCTCCCTTTTCTTCAGCTCACAGCATCACCTGTCAGCTTCCCCAAGTGGCTCTGGGAACCTAGACAAATCAAATAATTTTAACTCCTTTGAGCTGAATAAGGACAATATTCCTTGAAAGTTGTTAAATAACATTATAATTTTGAACACTGTTTCGTGGGCTCCCAAGGCCAGACACAGAAGAACCACACCAGAGAGCCCTTATGGCAGTGTAGAAGAAAGATCACTCTCCAAAACTGGCTCATCTCTGGAGAGGAAGGCCTAGGAAGCTGGTGAGCTAGTTGTTTCATTCACCCATTTCTCCACTGCCTCTTAAAGGTAAAGTGCTGCTCTAGTCTAACAGGAAATTACTATGTGTCCACCCTGAGAAAAGATGGCCATTCCCTCACCCTCAACATGACTGTTTGGGGGCTGGCACAAGTGCGTATGGGGTAGGGGTGGGGGACCCTGAGGAATGGAGCCAGATGCTCTTTGTTATGATGATGATGATGATGATGATGATGATGATGATGATGATGATGATGATTTGGGTACTGGGGATCGAACTCCAAGCCTTGTGCTTGCCAGGCAGGTGCCTATGCTGCTGAGCTCTCTCCCTGATCCCCCGATGCTCTTAAATGCTAGGCAAACCTTATACCACTGAGCTATATTCTCAGCCCTGAAATCAGTGCTTTTCCTTCATGAAAATCTTTGTAATGTACCCAGTTGGAGATTTTCTCTTCTTTCCTGACCCCTCCACTCTAAAAGGCTTCTGAGCTACACCTACAGCTATAAGGTAGGTTTTGAAGCTACCAATTTAAAGCTTCTATTTTAAAGCTACCAATTTAAAGCTACTATTTTAAAGTTCCAAATCCACTGCACCAGAAAAACCTAGAAATCTTTCAGCTTTCCTCCCAGGCAAGGGAAAAAGGTGAACAGGGGTGATCTGGGGCTGTTGGAATGAAAGGTTAGTGTGGATTCTTTCTCTGTAAATGGCCTCTCTCAATTTTCTTCTACCAAGAGACAAGATCCCAGGTTGGGATGCTCTTGGTCCTGAGCTAAACAAATAAGCTGAATGTGGGAGCAATGAGAGAAAAGGTGCCTGCTGTAACCCCTTCCTAGCAGCTGCCTCTGTGGGCTCCGTAATCCTTCTCCCCCCACCCTCTGGCCGCCCACCTCTCTTCCACCCACCCCATTCATCAGTAGGAGGGCACCGTATCAGCACAGTCATTCAAGGCCTGACAGGTCTTTTCTGGGTGCCCCCCACACATAACCACTTAACCTCCAACACAAAGGGCCAAGCTGAATGAGCTTGGAGCACATGGCTCGTGCAGAAGGGGGAAGACTCAATGGGATTTGGGGAGCTGGGTGTATAAACTGCTCTGCTCCAGCAGTCCTCAATGGAGGAGCTGGAGTCCGGGCATGTGCTGAGGGGAGGAGCCCAGCAGCTGCATCCCGCCCCTGAACAATGATTTATTCATTCTCTTGGCACGCACAGAGAAAACAGGCTGGGGGACATGGCCCCACAAATCGCCCTCAGCCTCAGCTAATTCCCAGGGCAATTCCTGGGGTTCAGAGTGCCTTCCCACTTATAATTTATTGCCTAAAGCCTGCCCTGCCTCTACCCTGTAAAGAAACAGCGTGCTTTAATGGGAGCCCTGTAGAAGGCTGAAGGTTAGGCTGTACCCAGTCTCAATCTCTCCCCCCAAATTTCCTGGTTAGTTTTACTCATGTCCATAGATACTGATGCAGACAAAAATGAATGAATGAGTGAATGAATGAATGAACATAGCATGGCCCATCTCAGGACTGCCCTGAGAGCGCAGAGCAGAGATAGATGCAGGAAGCTGGGGAACATAGAGTAGAAATAACTGAAAGGAAGCAGGAATGCAGTAAGCATTTATTTGCTCCATAACGTACGGTACTAACCAGTGGTGCTGTATCCACCATCCCCACTCCTTCCTAGCCTCTTTCCTGTAGCCATCTATATCTGCCTCCATTGCCTAATACAAGCTTCAGGGAAACTTTGGAGATAGAATGAAACTAGATAAGCTCTGGGCAAACTGTGGTACTGGGCACCAGTGCTCTCAGCTATTTGGGAAGCCTCATGAGACAGGAAGATCGCTTGAGCTCAGGAGTTTGGGACCTCCTGGGTAGCATGGTGCGACTTCATCTGGAAGGAAGGAAGGAAAGAAGGAAGGAAGGAAGGAAGGAAGGAAGGGAGGGAGGGAGGGAGGGAGGGAGGGAAGGGAAGGAAGAAAAGAAGGAAAAAAGGGAAGCAGGGACAGTGGGAGGGAAGCAGTAAAGGAGGTGAAAAGGAAATGAAAGAAAAGAGGCAAGCAAAGATTTTTTAAAATGCCAGGTGGGTGGTTTCAAGTTCCAAAAAGCTAAATTGTGACAAGAATAAATTCGCTCTTGTCCACTCACCTCTGTACTGAATGTCACCAGGGCCATTTTTTTTTAAAGAAAATCATCATAATAAATTAAACTAAAAATCAATAATGTTAGCCAAACAGGGAGAGCCAGATGGAAGTGACAGTCCTCAAGACTGGTCCCTAGGCCTCCTGGCCCCAAGCTCATAATTACCTTGTCATACAGAAGACAAATCTATCTTGTAGGAGGTAAGTGTGAGAGGTGGAGACATGGCAGGGAGGCTGCCCATCTGACAAGGGGAAAGGGATGCAGTAGGAAGACTGATGGGCCTTCGGTGCAGCAGGTGGGGCATTTTGAGACTGACGAAGCCAAGGGCCACACAGTTTCAAAAAAAAAATTCTTCTATTAGCGAGGAGACACACTAAGGGAGGTGACCCAGCCTGATACTAGCGGGAGGGGACGAGAGGAGCGCTAGGGAGAAGGCGCCTGGGAGACTCAGGAGGGAAGGTTGCTGAGAGGCTGCTGCCCTCTGGTGGACATAAAGAGACATCATCAACAACTCCAAGGTTGGAGACACAAGAGAGTCTCTGTCCCGTTTCTGTCTCAAAGCCTTGGCCACCAGGGCTACCCCAACTCACAGGTTGGATTCCCCAGGAAACTGACTGTGTGAAGTCTTCATACTTTAGTGTGAAGAATTGTTTAAAAAGGGCCTTTGAAGGAAGCCAGCAAGATAGCTCAGCGGACTAAGCACCTGCTTAGGCAAGCACAGGGATTCCCGGTACTGCAGGCTGAGCCAGCCCTGCCTCTAGGTGTCCTGAGCCAGCCACTGAGACTGGGGACAGTGGCACACATCTGTAATCCAGCATCCTGAGGATGCTGAAACCAGGAGGATCACTTTGAGTCTGAGCTGTATAGTGCGACCCTATATCAAATACATTTATTTATTTATTTTTGTGGAACCGGGATTCAAATACATTTAAAAAAAAAAAAATGCTTTCTACAGAGAGAGGAAAATGAAGCAGGATGGAGAGAAAAGCCTGCTACAATATAGGCTTATGCGAGCCTCTTAGTCTACTCCACAAGGAACTGTGAAGTTGGAATGGCCCTCGAGTTGTCACCACAGGATAGGAGATGGCCAGGTCGTCCCACGTGGTCTGTGTTGGAAAGAGGCGCAACCTCGAGCAAGGTGCTCTGTATGGAGGTAGGTCCCAAAGATACTGCGCTCACACGAAGCACGTGTCTAGGTCCTCACCAAAGGGTCCAACTCACATCACATAGACATTCATGGAACATGTTAAAGGAACCACAACTCGGTCTATGCTTTGGGTGCCAGGCTCCAGGTCCAACAGCACAGTACACAGATCTGTTATCCCTGCTGTTACGGACTGAGCCTTGGCAGTGGTCAACGGAGTCTTAATGCTGAGATTCATGGACTCATTCATTCAACAAGCATTCATTGAGACTTACTAAGTGCCAACACTGAGGCAGACACTTTAGAATTTTTTTTGGCTTAATCCTCACAACTGTGGAGCTCTTATTAACTCAGATTATTCAGATGAGATCAAGTATTAAGTAGCTTTCACAGTCCAATGACACTTTAAAAAATGACACTCACCATGAAACAAGTCCTATTGTGACTGCCAAAGATTCTTCAGGCCACAAAGGGTCTTGGCTCTGTTCTCTGTGTGTGTGTGTGTGTGTGTGTGTGTGCAAGTGTATGAATGGGATGGCTTCTTGCTCTTTGTAGCCAGAACATTTTCTCTATTGTAGCCAAGCCTTGTGCTTTAATTCATTCCTAATGCTGCTGCTGCTGAAGGTAACAGAATCAAAGGCTTTATTTAGAACTAGTCGTAGCAACAGAGCAAGCTGCTGCTACCCAGGAGGAAACCCGAGGGCCTTCCTTCTCAGGATAGTCAGTGAATACACAACCCTTAACCCTTAGCCTTCCTTAGCCAGCTGGTCATCAGAAAGTTATGAGGATAAGTTCTTTCCTACTGTCTAACTTTCAGATCTGTGGCAATGGTTTTAGGACAGGAACACAGAAGGTACATGCGGTGGAGGTTTCTGCTCTGGACACCTCTCAGTACCCTGTGCTTCGCACTGACCTACCCGGTCTGTGGAGCAGCACAGGAGCTGGAGAAAGGGAGAAAGCTTCAGCTGCTGCTCTATATGGCCCTGACACATTCTCATCTTTGACCTATTAAAACTTTTAGCCTACCCAACCACCAACATGAAGATTTTCATTTTCTCATTTAGATTGTTACCATAAGGAACTTGAAGGAAAAAAGGGGAGAAGGGATGCTTGGATGTTATGGAATAATTTCTGTGTCTGACTATACAGACAATACTCCTGCCCTTCCCTCCCCTACACACACACACACACACACACACACACACACACACACACACAGGCACGCACACTTTCCCTCCTGGGCTCCCAGAACCTAATTTTTCACGTTTGGAAACCCCAGATGATTTTTGCCTGGGTCCATCTGGTTTTCCAAATAACCTGTCTTTTTGATAAATAACGTAAGTTAAATTAGACAAGACAAACAAAGAAAGGGGTGGGCAGTCAGCTTTTTTCTTCTTTCACTCAGCCTCAGAGAGTGGACTGAAAACCCTCAAACCACAGCTTACTCCAATGCTGCCCCAGTACCTCCTCCCCCTGGGTTGGGCTCAGTGATCCTCCAGGCTAGAACTAAGAGCTGCTTCACTCCTGTCCCTAGACCACCAGTCATCAAAAATACCAAAGAATGTGGTTCCCTCAACATAATAGAACCCAGCCCCACAGCTTCCTCCAGTCACCTTAGGCTGTAGCTACTTCAAACCCCCTCTTCTCATTATGTATCCCACCACAGGGAAGAACTAAATCAATAAGCTGAAAATGAAAAACCTTTAAGGTGAGAGAAGGGAACACAGAAAGAGGCGATGGGAAAGACTTAGTACAGACCAATAAGATACCACTGAGGAACAGAAAGATCTGGCACCTTGGTCTCAAAAGATAAAATCCGAGGTTGACCCTAGCCATAGACAAAGCTGTGCCCACTTTCCCTACTAACGTTCAGGCACACCTGCAGCCCTCTGCTGCCACTAGCCACAAGCTCCAGCACAACACTAACCAGTGCCGGCAGCTGGGACAGGCCCACAGGGGTCGACGGTGGAGCTCTACTGAGGCCCTGCATTTCCTTTCCACCCCGCCAGAGTGTACTGAGGCATCGACTCTGCCCCTTCCCCAGCCTGTACTGGCTTAGGCTTAAACACACATAATCAGTTATATGACACAGGACTGTCTATCCTAACCATAGGCCTTCTATCCTAACCACAGTCCGATGGCCTTAAGCAAATCATTTCACCTGAGCCACTTTTGAGTTGAACAAAAAAATTTCAGAGAATGATTCACTAACTTGTAAGCTGCAGAGAGAACAAGGACTTAAAAGCTCCACACAGCAATCACCACCACTATCACCCTCTACACTAGAAAGGTTTTGTAAGCAATTCAGCTCCAAGATTTCTGGCATTAGCTTTTCCACGTTTTGAATAACATGGGTTACTCAAAAATGTATTCATTGGGCCAGTGACATAGCTCAGTGGCACAAGCACCTGCCTGGCAAGAACAAGGTCCTGAGTTCATTTCTCAGTCAAAAAAAAAAAAAAAAAGAAAGAAACATTTATTGAATAATTTTATGTGCCTGACATGGTGGTATCTAAATCACATTTTTTTTCTTTTTCAAACAAAATAGGTTATCATCTCTGTTTTTAAGGAATTTATAGTCTAATAGAGAAAATAAGCCTCAATAAGCATTGAGGAGGAAAACCACGATAGATCCCAAGTTTGAGGCCAGCCTGAATTAGTGAGACCTTGTTTCCAATCCCCCAAAATAATCCAAAACTAGAGAACATTAAGAGGGGGTAGAGGGACAACCTGCTTCGGCCCCCCTTCAGTCCCTCTCTCAGACAAAAGCCTTCTTTCTCACAATAAATATATTCTGCTCTTTAAAAAAATACAGATTACCTAATTAGAAGAGCAGATTTGAGGTTGGGAAGCAGATTTGAACTTCATTCTGACAATGCTGGAAAACACTGAAAGGTTTGTTTTGGGTGCTAGGGATTGAACCCATAGCTTTGTATATGCTGATCCTAGTTTACATCCCTAGCTTTATGAAAAGGCTTTAAGTAGAGGGCTGTGCATCCTCCAAATCTGTTTACATAAAAATTCTCTAGCAGCTATGTGGATTGGATGAAAGAGAAGCAAAAAATAGAGGTGGAAACATCTGAAGTCTACTGTGGTACACTGAAAAGAAATTGTAGGCATTGGAGTCTAGCCTGGCTAGGGAGCTGAAACAAGTGAGCCGACTCCACATGCAGTTTGGAAGAACTGCCCGCTCTTGGGAGACTGTCTTGATTATAGAACTAAAGAGTATCAAGAACGGCCTTGTATTTTCCAGCTTGAGTAACTGGAAGGATGTATACAGGTAACTTTTGCTGAAATGGGGAACAGAAGTTTTTAAGGAAAGAAAATCCTATTTTTAAAAATGTTTATACCAGGCAGGATACCACATACCTGAAACCACAAGAAGGAGGCTGATGGAGAAAGATCGCCATGAGCCTGAGAGCCACATGAGAACCCTCCTGCCTCAGCCTCTATAGAGCAGTGGTGGTGAATCTATGGCACAAGTACCACAGTGGGCACAGACTCCTCTCTGTTGGTACACAAGCAAAGCTGCCTCAGCAGCCTACCATTGGTTCACAGTTGTTTTTGTTTTGTTTTTCCCTGTATTTAAGACAGGGTTTACAGGGTCTCACCATGTAGATCAGACTCATAGTGATCTACCTGTGTTCAGCCTCTGAAGTGCTGGAATTACAGGTGCGCGCCTCCATGTCCAGTCTCAATGGCTGTCTCAGCACATCCCAGGGGCAGGGTTTGCACAGCACACAGGGGATTGTACCCCAGCTGCTGCTTTCTGCCTAAGCAGGTGCTTTAGTCCACTGAGCTATCTGGCCAGCCCCTGCAGACCCTGTACCAAATATATTAAAAAAAGAAAACCATTGATGGGCATGGTGGTGTAGGCCTGTAATCCTAGCACTTTGAAGGCTGAGGCAGGAGGATCGGTGCACGTTCAAGACCAGCCTGGGCTACAAAAGTGAGCTCAAGGCCAGCCTGAACTGCATAGTGAGACCCTGTCTCAAAAAAAGAAAATGAAAACAAAAAAATTCACTAATCAGGTTTAATTGTGGTGTTGGCACTTTGGGATAACTAAGTAAGTTTTGCATTGCAGTTTGGTACTTGATCTCTAAAAGGCTTATCATCTGCTCTAGAGAGTGCTGGGATTATGGGCGTATTCCATCGTGCCCAGCTAAATTTGCTGTTTGTGAGATAATGCACCTTTTGGTCCACAAAATATGATGTGATTATGATACTGGAGATTTCTAATGTTTGCAAAGAAGCACTTAACATAGCACATCTATATATATTTCTCAACTTAATGTCCACAGAAACTGAGATAGGCATAAATTAGGATCCTAATTTTTTTTTTTTTTTTTTTTT
>PVKN010020986.1:0-15708 GCA_004027915.1 Capromys pilorides
ATATGTTGTCTTTCCATACATTAACTCATGTGATACTCAGAGAGATCTTAGAGGATTGGGAAAATCCAAAACAGATTAAAATTGCACTTTAAAACTATCAGTCTTTTAATCTTCATCTATAAAATAGGGTTATTTATCTCCCCAGTCAAGCTGCAAAGTGAAGATACTAAAGTTAAGGTACATTAAGGATATTCTTGTTGTCAGACAAATATCAAAGAATTGTGTCAGAATCCCAAATAGACATCCATGTACTTTGATTTCAGTGATTCTTCCCAGCTTCTCATTTTAGATTTTCTAACGTTTTATGCTTAGCTTCACTTTGAAAATTTAGTTAATTGTTGCTGGGGGTTTGATCCCGAGGCCTGCCATGCCAGCCCTGTGCCCAGGTACCCTGAGACAGTGATTGAGACTGGGCGTGGTGGCGTGCGCCTGTAATCACAGCTCTTGGGAGGCTGTAAATAGGTGGATCACTACGAGTCCGATCTAGAAGTGAGACCCTAAACACCCTGAAAACCCTTCTCTAAAACACACACACACACACACACACACACACACACACACACACACACACAAAAGTTAATTGCTAAGGAAAAAAGCCCAGTCTGAGATGAAACCACGAAGCAAACATAAATCAAGGACATATAGAAGTCTCCCATAATTTTATGGAGCACGCTGGTGCTGAGGCAGTCCTTGAGCTCTGAGATTTTCTCCCCCATATCAGTTGTTCTCAATCTTTCCTACAAGCTGGAATTATCTGAGATTTTTTTAAAATGCAGTGTCTATCCACACCCCCAGACTAACTGAATCAGGATCTCCAGTGGGTGAGCTCTCTGTGTCTGCATTTTAAGAAGCATTTCAAGTGATTCTTAGAGCCCATGTTGAGAGTCAGTACATACATGTCAAATGCTTGGTTTGTGTTCTACAGAGTCTGCTTTCTTCTTCTGCAGTGTAGCTAGCATTTTTGTAGCATTCTGGCAGCGATGTAGGATTCCTTTTATTTTAGCCCTCCACTGAGTAGAAACAGTGCTGTGTATACAAGCATCTTGTGGCACACGTTACCAAAGTCCCATTAAATTGCCCACTTTCGCAGCAAGAAAAACAAAAAATAATCTCCTCCACGTTATGCAACTCTAGAGCAGCCAGTCAAATGCTTTCTTTATCCATATGGTACTGAATGCATATGACCATATTGCTAGAGGAATAAATACCCGAAGCAGAATACCTTTGCTTTAATTGCTGGTGGTGGCTACGGTGTGAGCAGAACGTCCCTGCTGCAGGATGATACTCGGCCGTGAGCACAGAGCTGGCTGTCTCCTACACCACAGCCCCCTGTGTATTACCGCTGGTAGCCGTGTGTGACAGAGAGCACTGTGCACTGCACTGGAAGATAATAGATGTGAGATGATGATTTACAGAAAGGTGCTCAAACTTGAACCAGCAGAAGGAAAAAACCAGGCGGGTACAAGGTTGTACTGTCAAGCTCCAAATCCATTTCTTCCCCTCTCTCTCCAGAGGGCAATTTCACCAAGACATAACTTGCTTCCTGTTTTATCATCTGGAAATTTGGTGGCTAATTACTAAATTTCCTGAGCTACACATTTCTAACCATCATATTTTCCCTCTTTCATTGACTTTCTTTTTTAAAAAAATGTCTCATTTTTAATGAAAAATGTCTCATTAAAACTTCTGTAACTTTAGGAGTCTTTGTCCAACTGTTTCTACTCCTTTTGAAAAAACACTCCTTAATTTATGCTCTAGTGGCTTAAGGAAATTGTGAGTCAAACTGAATCAGTATGATTTGGGATCTTAAGACCAAGAATAATAAAAAAAAAATCCCTGAAAATGACAGTGAATTATTTACATGATTCCTTATGACACAGTTGTTTCACTTCATATCTGTTTCTCTAACAGAGAAAGAAACAATTCTCAAGAGTAGAATAAAAAGAAATATATTAAGGTGATTAATGATTGCATTTGGTTGACAGCTCATCTGTACCAACTGAAAAATAGGTGACTTATTTATTCAAGACCATGCTTTTTTATCACTCAAATATAAAAATAATCACAAGACCAGAGTACTAATTAACACTGCCAAAAATGTAAAATGACTTATTAAGGATTCATCTTAGATCACGGAAAAATAAGTTGCCGTTGAAAGGTGAGTTTTACCAACAGGATAGTAGACGAGCTTCCTCTTCCCTCCCCTGGGTCTGTCATTTAACCCAGGGGTTGAGCACACTGCCTTAGGGTCACACAGGTGAGTACAGTTCCCAGCTCTACCACCTGCTTGCTGTGTGGCATGGAACAAGTTAGTGCTCAGCATCTTCATTCGCAAGTGGGGTAAAAGTTGTACCATCTGATTGAATTCTCATGAAGCCTCAAGTGTCCAGTGCTTCATCCCTGCTTCATAAACACAGCTACCATTATGATCGTTCACCTAGGAGACCCATGTGGAAGCCATTTTGTATTTAAAGTACTCTGGACAAAGCATTTGCCTTGATAGGAACATATAAGCATGATAAATACAATTAATTCATTTCTCTGATAATTCAGTTATTTCACACCCAGGAAAAGAGAAACAAGAAAAAAAGGGCAAGTCAAGTCCCTTGAAAGTGAGAGCTTGAGCTGCTCTCTGCAAGGGCTTTGCAGTACAGAAAGCAGCATACAGAGGAACAGGCGCAGGTGTCGGGCCCCACTGTAGTTGAGGACAAGCTCTGCCTCATGCGAAGAGACCTGCAACAATTGATTAGTTTCTCAAATTCTCAGTTAGCACAAAAGTAAGATGATCTAAGAGTTCATATAAGAACAAGCTTGCAAAATAATTCACTAGATGTTGGTGTTAAAGTATTATTACTGGCATAATTTTTATATAGTATTTGTTTCGTCTTAGGAGTTAAGAAAGATTAGAGACACTTGGGCAGTTTAGACAGGGAGAGATTTGGAGCTGTAGTGTGAAGAGTGGGGACACACTGGTAATGGTTTAGCAAAGAGTATTGGTAATGACCTTTAGTACCACCTGGGCCCTGTCTGCCATCTCTACCAGGAAGCTACAAATAACGTGTTCACTCCTTTGGGCTAGGTATACTTCTAGTTACTGACTTTAAAGTGGTGAACTATTTAGGCAATGGTCTTACTCTTTGGGAACTTACATAGTCCTTGTACCTTATGACAAACCAGTAAAGAGGGATTTTAGATTGTGAAAGATAACAGATTAGAGAGAGGGGGTGGTGGGAAAGCAGTTCTAGGAAAGATGAGCAATAAGGGTGAAATTTAATTGGGCTGAAGGTGAAGAAGAAACAGTCACATAAGGACCTGAGAAAGGTGGATTCCAATGAGCGGGTTCTGCACTAAGAGACCCTAAGTGTGCATTAGCTTGGGCAGTGTTGCTATTGCTCATGTTAGATCACACTGGAAAGAAGCTCAGGTGCTGGTGAGGTGGGAGATTAGTGAAGCACACCAAAAGCCAGAACAGCAATGGCTTAGAAGCCAGGAGAAGGCTGGGAGGGGAGTGAACTGAAGGATGTATCACAGAACCTTTGGCATGAACTCAAAACTCCCCCAGCTATGTATACATAGGAGTTTACAAGACTTGTTCCCAATCACTTGTTCAGAAAACATGTTTGGTGACTGAAGTAGGAATTTTGATTTCACAATTTCATAAATCAAGGTTCAGTGTATCCATGGTCCCTGAGCCAGACACAAGGCAGAAGAAAACCTGTCTGTTGCTGGGATACTGGGTCCAGTTTAGATTTTGGCATTCCAATCTTGGCAGCATCCTTTGGAGGAATTCATGTCACTGTTGGATTAGCAATCAGATTTATTCTATTAAATCTATTTTTGTACATTTTAATTATTCTTCTATTTTTCACACCTGATGATTTCTATTTGATTTCCCATTAGGTACTGCCAACTAAAGTCAAACTCCTTGGCTGTATGTGTTAGGCTTGTGTGAATTGTAATAACTACACTGCTACAACAATCGCCCAATGCATAAATATGACATGAGTCCCTTCTTGCCATTCCCTTCATGGAAGAGCAGACTGGGTGTAACGAGAACCTGGTGAGGGTTTTAGGCTGTCACTATAAACAGAAACCTGTCAACAACATCTAGGAAGAATCCATAGGCCCTTACAGAAATTCTCGCAAACGTGTCTCTCATTAAAATAGCAGGCACAACCCCTTCTATGCTATGCTAATTCTAACATTTGTGATTCAGTATTAAGTACGTACAGTTTTCCACATTCCTGGACCAAAAATTCATAGGGCCCAAAATGACAGCAGCTAAAGACAGAATGAAAGGACTTTCTTGGAATTTAATAAGAAGTAGGAAGAAGCATAGCTTCTTTGCAAAATTATAGGATCAACAGAACGACTGAGAGTACTTGTGGTGATTTAGGCAGAAGATGCATATGCTTGGACCCAATGGTAGAGTTAGGAAAATTGAGCCGTATTAATCAAACAGAGTAAAGAAACTGTTCATTAACTGCATAGTTTGTATGCACCCCATTTTTTTATTGTTTGTTAGGAGGATGGAAGCATGCATTGGAAACACTAATTCTAATTATTACTGTAAGTGGGAGTTTTTGGCACAAGGTCAAGAAATAATAGGAGAATGTGTGAATCTCACGACTGAGCTGCAATAAGCCTAATCATTTGAATAAAGCCAGTTGTGTTTTCTTGGACTGTCTGGGCTGTTCAATGTTCTGGTTGAATCTAACACAATCAGGCTGTTCTCTGGTGTATAACCACTTCCTGCTGACTCAGGGCAACTTGCTTCCTTTGCCGTTTATTAAAATAAAACATCCATTTTAAAATCCCATTTTTTCATGATGACCAAATATACATTAGTAATGATATGATTAGAACTATTTTGTCTAAAATGAACTTTCACACTTCCATGTTGCAAAGCGGCACAAACAAATCTATCTAATTTCACTGGAGATGTTTTTAAAATGCTCACAGATCTTCCTGGCACTATTGCAGAAGGGGATTTGATGTGTGTTTCAAGAGACAATCTAAGTTTTTATGGCCATAAAAAATGAATACTGTTTCTACTACTCCACATAGCAAATAATGTATAATTCATGATTTTTCATTAACATGCAAATGTGAAACAGTGTCTTCTATGTTTGCATCTACTAATAATCTATTAAATATTTAGGAGCATAGTAAGGAATACTAAAAAATATTTGGTTGAGGTACTGTTTAAGTAGATTGTTCCCTCATTTTTTATTTGTTCATATATTTACACATGTAAAAATGTGGAAGAAACAGACAAGCAAAATAATCAATTCAGTAACTGGGATTTGTAAAAATAAGACAATGACTTTGTTATGTAGTTCTTGGGTACTGTTCGCAGCATTTTCACATAGAATATATTTGCCAACCATGGCAGCAGCCACATGAAGCTGACACTATCCCCATGTCATGGACCCAAAACCAAGATAGTGGTTTGCCAGATTGCTAAATATTTGACTATCTAGCCCGGACAACATGCCATGTCATGACAAAGAATTCACTACTCCTTGGGGTTGCCAT
Source organism: Capromys pilorides (assembly GCA_004027915.1). NCBI lineage: Eukaryota > Metazoa > Chordata > Mammalia > Rodentia > Capromyidae > Capromys > Capromys pilorides. Next base: position 5,539 of record PVKN010020986.1, read on the forward strand.
AGTTTCTTCATATGAAATCATAGAGTTCTAGGTGTTTGATAAAGATATTTGAGTAAGACCCGCACACATAGCTTGTATTGGCTATTTTAGCTTAAAAATTTCAGTATTATTTCTGAACTGCCCAATCATTGCTTCATTCTACAAATATTCATTGAATGAAACATGCTATTTTTCTGTGATCAGCATTCTTTTGAGGTTCCTCTGAGGGTGAAAGATGAATTAGATGTAGACCTGCTGTCATTGGTAGAAAACTAGGGCCGAGAAAATAAGCTATGAAAGGAAATTAATGTAATAAAGGGAATATTGCATTGTATGTCTTCAGATGGCAGGGGAAAAGGAGAGAGAAAATACTTTCAGATGGAAAGCAGGTCCATGCAGACTTCTCTGAGGAGTTTATGGAATTTAGGTTCAGTGGCTGACAAAAGAAATCTCTGTAGGTCTCATGGACAATTTCATAATGTCTTATGAAGTTAAATTTTAAAGGCCAAATGGCACAGTAGAGAGAAAAATGATAATTAATTGACCATTGAAGTCCTATAGAATAAGAGAATATGGCCAGGGCCTGCCATGCCAGCCTTGCCCCTGGAATGTATGAAGATGGCACTTGAGACTGGGCGTGGTGGCACACATCTGTAATCCTTGGTCTCGTATTTTCAGTAAGGAAGTATCAGTAAAGGGTTCTATTATGACTATGGCAAAATACTTAACAGCCATCTTTTCTTTCTTAGTGTGTTCTGGGTTCTAAATTTCTCTGCAGTCACTATTTTATTATTTTTAAGTATTTTTTTTTATGAAATCAGAATGGTTGCATTAGCACATTTGGAAGAAGTAAATCTACTTATGAACAGAATTGTTATATACTTGAAAATCATACTAATGATATAGTCCATACCGTTAAGAGGTTGTAGTTGAGTAAAGATGCTTTTCAGTCTCTGCACTAGGCTTTCCATTTAGTGGGAGTAGAAATAAGGAATTGGTTACCAGCACACAGTATCACTCCTCTACCCTCTACCTTAGGCAAGCATCTCTTTGGCCAACACCCAGTTGCAAATTTTCAGTATTTTGGAAACCATTTACCAAAGTGAAGTTCTCATGTAGGAATAGAGAAATAACTAAATATTTTTTGCAAATAAAAGTCATCAGATTACAGAACAAATTGAAGTCCTCCCAGAATACACTGCAAATGTACTTTAAAAACATAGCCCTTGGGTAAGGTTCAAAAATGCCAGGCATCTGCAACACAATCCTTGCCCAGATGCTGTTGCCATTCATAAGGACCCCTCGCAGTAGTGTGTGTGTGTGTGTGTGTGTGTGTGTGTGTGTGTAGAATGAGTCTAAGCCCAAGTCCTTCACCTTTAAATCTTAGCTATATCTTTGTCCCTTTTACTTTTTTTTAATCTTGGTACAGGATGTTGCTAAATTTTGTAGGCTGAGCTCAAACTTACTACTCTTCCACCTCAGTCTCAAAGAGTACTGTGGCTGTAGACCTGCATTGCCAATCCCAGCTTTTTGCTGTAACTCCTGTTGTTGGGATCCTGCCTTGTAGAACTATTACACTTAGGTTCTGAGCTATAGTGCATTCTGCTGGGCATATTTCTAAGACATTTCCATGTAGGTTTCAGGGAAAGTTTCATTCTGTACCACTCATCCCAAACATATCAAAGCCACAGGCACTGTTTTTGGTATTTTGTAACAGGCTTAGTACATCCTCCTAAGATGGTAAGTGTACATCTGCTATTGCTCCAGGGATGAGAGAATACCTGGGTGGGAGTTCCACTTTTCCTTTTATTCCTCCACAGGATCAAACCCAGGATAACTTTACCACTAAGTTGTATCTTTGTCCTTCCTTTTTATAACTTTGTGTTATTAAAAAATTAAAAAATATATAACTACTTAACATTGAGACAAAGTCCTGCTCTGCTGCTCAGATGGGTCTAGCATGATCATCTTGCCTCAGGCTCTCAAAGTGCTGGGATTAGAAGCATTCTTGAGATGTACATAAAGTAGTCATCTTTTTTTTCCTGTTAGGGTCATCCGGTAAATCCTTCTTAGTATTTTCTTTTGGGGAATTACTCCTTGTTGAAGTGAACTTCTGATCTCTTTGTGATTCTCCATAGAAACACACCCTATCTTGTAGGGTCAGACAAGTAACTCAACTATAATAGATACTACCAGTGAAAGGCTTATTGTAAGTCACTTTCATGATTTATAAAATGCAAGTTTTGTGCTTTGCTGATCTAATTAGAATACAAAGACTTTTATATAACACTTAAAGTATTTCCATGACTGAAATTTATCTGTGTCACTAATTCTCAATTATACAGGACAATGAGCATATTATGCAGCATAGAACCAGAGAAACAGAACACTTTCGTGGTGCTTGGCACATAGTGTACTCCAAGTGATTTGTTTCACAAAATATAAACACTAATAATTTTTTTGATCTGAGAACTTCTCCCCTTACCAGCACCATTTAGATTCTAATTCAGTCAGCCTAGGGTAGAATATGTGGATAAGAATCATATTTCTATCATAATTCCCCTGACAATTGCATCTCACAGCTAGATGGAGCAATCAGGAGCATTGTGCACACACACCATTGGTATTGGGATCATTTGTGGCTAGCACTGAATCAGTAAGTCTGTAGAGGAAGACCACAGGGACTCATGCTCACCAGTGTCTTGGGAACAAAGAAAAACCATAAAAATATTTTTCCCTTTTTTTTGCATTGCAAATAAAAATTGAGCAGAAGGAACTTGCAGTTATAGTTACAAGAACAAAACACTGTTTTTTCATACTAACTTACAGCTGAGGAATAAAAGGTGTTTTTCTACTTTTGCTTTTGCTTTTGTTTATTTTTTTACGAGTTCCCTTACCAATGTGTGAGCATTGGCATAAAGGCCATTGTCAGGACAAATACAAGACACTACAGTCTCTGAGATGTTCGTGGAGTTTCAGGAGGACTGTGTAAGTTGGAGAATCTTCCTCCTGACAAGGCAGTTCAGCAAAGTTTTAGAAACATTTTTTACTCCAGCTATGATACAACTTTAGAAAAGCTTAAGTGAAAAGTATAGGCAAGACAGTCAGTATCTCCAAGATTACCTGGATTACCAAAGAGGCATTATCAGTAGGCAAAACACAGGACATGGATAACAGGATATGAATAGTAATTGAAGTAGTTAGGTATCTGTTCATTATATATCTATAATCCCAGCATTCAGGAGGCTGAGGAGGGGGATCATTATGATTTTGAGACCAGCTTGGGCTACAAAGTGAGCTCAAGGCAAGCATGACTACATAGAGAGACCCTTTCTTAAAAACAAAACAGACAAAAAACAAAACAACCCCACAAAAATTACAGGAAGAGTGTTGAGAAAGAATACAAAAGCCAGATCATTTTCTCACACTCAGACTATGTGGGCAACATAGACAATATCTCTACCACTAATAGTTAGACATATGATATAAGACACTAGGTTTCCTCATAGCTTTGGCTTAATTTATTATTATGATATATTGTATTCTATATTTAATTCTACCATATACATCCTTGCTGATTACACTTCTTATGATATATGCGTGGAATATTGTAGGGTTCTGGCTGAAACTCTTCTAGGTGAACACAAGAATCATGTGTTCATAAAGTTAGTCTTAGCCACTGTGCCATACGATGATGGCAACAACTGTATAAGACTTGCTAATGACTATTAAGACATGGAGGTGCTCTCCAACAGAGCAAAGAGAAAACCCACAAAATGATGAAAAATATAGCCAACTATTCCTCCAACAAAGGCCTTCTATCTAGAACATATAGAGAATTTAAAAAGCCAGCCCCCCCAAATTCAAAAAACAAATGCAAAAATGGGCTTGTGAAATGATAGTACACTTCCCAGAGGAAAAAGTACAAATAGTTAATAAATATATGAAAAAATGTTCAACAACATTAAAAATTCAAGAAATGCAAATTAAAGCAACACTGAAATTCCATTTCACCCCAGAAAAAATACTAACATCAAGAAGTCAGCAAACAACAAACTTGGGAAGGACTGTGGAGAAAAAGGAACTCTTCTGCATTGTTGGTGGGAGTGTAGGCTGGTACAACCACTGTGGAAATCAGTGTAGAGATTCCTTCAAAAGCTAAGATTGGAGGTTCCCTCCAAGCCAGCTCTTCCCTTCCTGGGTGTTTTTCCAGAAGAATTGAAAACCACATACCACAGCAACATATATGCACCCATGTTTATAGCAGCACAATTTGTTATAGCTAAATCCTGGAAACAATGCAGTTGCCCATCAGCTGAGGAATGGATAAAGAAGATATAGTGGTTTTATATAATCGAGCATTATTCAGCTCTAAAATGACAAATTTGAGTCTTTTGTTGGTAAAATAATACAATTAGAGAACATACTACTGAGTGAAATACATCAGACCCACATGTACAAACATCATATTGTTGCCCTAGTGTGAGAACCTGAAAGAGAAAAATGGAATCTGAAAAGTACAATGGATACTGAGAATAGGGAATGAATTTATTCAAAAAGAAAGAGTTACTGAGCTGAGAAGGATAGGAGAAGGAGTAGGGGAAAAATTTATCTATGCGTGTAAATAGGATGTTTGGTCAACTGTACTGTGCATTACTGCTGATCTATGGAAAGGAGATAATGTTTTGTCTCCTTTCTCATTTGTTTATATTTTTTCTCTCTTAATTTAGTATATATTTCTTTCTTTTTTCTTTCTACTCCCAATTTTACATGCACATATCTGGTAATATGAATAACTGGTTGAAAGATAACACTATGTTTTACTACAAATATTGTAAAATTCATATTACTTTGTTGAGTGAAAGTCTGTATCTCTCTGATTTGTACTCTTTTTTTTTTTTTTTTTTGGAACTGGGGATTGAACTCAGGCCCTTGTGCTTTCCAGGCAAGCACTTATTCTGCTGAGCTATCTCCCCAGCCCTAATTTGTACTCTCTTTAAGAAGAAAGACACGGAGATGTTATTTAATTGAGAGATGTTTTTGCTGAGGTAATCAACTTAGTTGATGAACTGAAAAAGTCTCCATTATATCTTTATTTTTTTTTACCCTGCACATTTATGATGACTTTTCTGATAATGAGAAGTACCAATAATACAGCATTGATGCATTGTGTCAGAATGTTTAAATTCTTACTGTCAAATGACATCATTCTAACAGGTCCAAACTCTCTCTCTCAGTTTGTGCTGTTTTACGTATCTTTAGTAGCTGAAAAATCATGTCTGTTTCTTTGATCCAATTTTCAAGTTCCAAGCATTAGCAGTTTGACCACAAAGATCTGTGATTTGATGCTTTATTTGATTTTGTGTGTGTGTGTGTGTGTGTGTGTGTGTGTGTTTTAATGGAAAAGTAGAAAAGGGGGAAGAGGGGAATATTTGATTTGCTGTCTAGCCAACACAATTCTAAAAGACATTAAGCTGAAACTGCTATGAGTGTTTATTTTCTAACTCTCTCTTTTGTATAATGGGAACAGTCAAGATCTGAACATGAGTCGATACAAGGTTTGTGGTTTTATGATAAGCGTATCAGCCGGTGGATAGACTAGACCCCAGTGACAGCTGTGATGGTTCTTGGAATCAAGCATCCTTCAATAACCTGTTGTTCTCCCATAGCTTACAGGCATGGTGGTAGAAAAGGGTCAAGGCTTATGGCAGATGCTGAATGTCTCTGAGCTCTGCAAAATTTCTCTCTGTGGATCTATACCTAACAACCATTACATCAAACCACAGGTACGACACAGCCCATTTTCCTCTTCAGCATGATATTATTGTTATTCTAGAGACAAAGTCTTGTACTATGGCTAGCCAGAAAAGACACCTATCTGAAAGTGTATAGATTTGGGAACAATTAGAATTAATACAGCCTTCAGAAAATGAAACAGTGATTTTTATTTAGCATAATTCACATAAATAATTACACTATGCTGTTTTGGAAGAAGGAAGCCTGAAATAATAGTAACCATACCTAAAAAAAATTTGTGAAAATTCTTGTAATGCCAAAATTCTTTTAAATATGACTCTACCCAACCCTAATATTTGTTATGACAGTGAATGCTCTTTCTTTTTTATAGAAAAACACTTCTCTGCTTCACTGATTGATTTGCTGAATACTCAAGTCAGGTTTAGAATAAGTATCTGACTAAAAAAGTTATAAAGGGACTGGGGAGATAGTTCAGCAGTCTAAGTGCTTGCCTGGTAAGTGGAAGGACCCCACATTTGTTCTGTGGTACAGCACGCTCCGCTGGCCCTGCCCCTGGGGCACGCTGTGCCCACCACTGAAACTGGGTGTGGTGACACACACGCCTGTAATCGCATCGCTGGGGAGTCTGATACAGGAGGACCACTATGAGTCTGAACTGCATAGTGAGACCCTGTACCAAATAAATAAATAAATAAATAAATAAATAGTTTTTAAAAAATAGGTTAGATGAAGACTATAAGAGACTTGGATCTGATGCCTTCCAAATATCTAATAGATCATGTTGCGAGGTACTTTAGAGAAAGTTCAAGGAAGAAAATGTGAAATTGCTGCACTTGCTAGGTATGTTTGGGAAAATCTAAATATATTTTAAGGATAGTAATAGAAAAATGCAAAAAGCTGATAAGGATTGCAAGGGTCACTCCAAAAATAATTACTATTTCAATAAGTAAGGCTAATGCCATAACAATTCACAAAGACTACTATACTTTATCCCATTTGATAGTTATAGGAATACAGTGACTTTATTACAGATAACAGCATCACTGCCATCAGGCTCTGGACTTATCATCATGCCTTCTTTTTACCATCAGGATACGCTTCCTCTCATGGGTTTCTGTTGGTGCACTGATGAAGATAAGTGATGCTGGAAAAAAGACCTGAAATGCGGAAACAGGAAGGAAATCCCCTTGGTTATTGGTATCAGATACTATCCACTCTCCAGCCGTTGTTGACCTTTGATCGGAAATCCTTTACCAGGCTTGAGAAGACCGTCTGAAGAGAATAAGGTCCAGGCTGCTTGATTCTAGTGTTTTGTTAATGATTGCATTAAAGACAGAAAAAGAGCTTTCCTATCAATTTGACTAGAGCCCCAAATCCACAAAATAATCTTTTTGTAGGTTGGCCTAATCCCCTACATGAAAAGACACCATAATCGTTGTGTCCCAAACTTCATTTGGGTCAGATACATCATAATGATTAGTGCCCCCCCAAAAAAAGCAGTTGTTCTAGGACTGTTAGAAAACAAATGCCTTGAAAACACAGAAAATTCTTTGTGTGATACACTGTGGCACATTTTTGGACATTATGATTTGCTTTGGCTTTGGCAGATTAAATGCAATGCTTGTGTCTACTTTCACTGACCAGAATGAATGACTCTTTTAACAAATAAATTCTTCCTGAAGAGAAAAGAATATTTAGTTTCATTATCAGTATATAATTTTGTTTTTCACACAAGCTGTACAATTATGAACATTTTTGGTGGTTCGTTTTTCTAAGCATTTGTCATTCTACATGTAGGAATGAATCGTGGCAGCATTATATTTGAATAGTTTAACAACATTAGCAAGGAATCTTGAGATGTTACTAAACATGAGCTTTTGTGACCATTTGAAAATATCTGTTCATTTAAAGTTACTACGTAAGAAACTGTATTATGTTCCCTCTACTCCCACTAACGAAATTTTCTAATTGTAGAAGTTAATGGGCCTGGAAAACACCTTAATTTTTGTTTCTATTTTAAAAATCTAATATTAAACATAGAAAATTTTCATAATAGTTCATGTGATGAGTTAAGCAAAACATTTACATTTATTTGTGTTTTGCTTACCTTGTGGTAATCTGGAATATAACTAGTAATAAATCTAGTTTCAAATGTAATTTTTTCTTAGTCTTTCTTGCACCCCTACCTCCAGTATCATAATGTAACTCTTTTATGAGAGAAAAATTTTATATTTTCTTCCTATTGATAATGTTTCAGGAAAAAAATCTCCTATCATTTAGGCAATGAACAAACACCATGTGAAGTGGAAGCTTCACATGTATCCATTAATTTGTCTATGTAGTCTGAAAAGAGAACTCAGTCTGATCAAGATCCCCAGTTCCTACAGATTTCATGCACACCAACAAAACACAAAAATGCACTGCAATTCTAGACAAACTCACCTACTTCCAGTGAAGGAATCAGATTATTCAGATTAGTTATCTACATTGATCCAGTTAGTGGTCAGACTGCTAGGTCTCCACTTCACTGAGTGATGTACAGGCCTACTTTTTGTTATGTGTCCCTGGAAATTATAACTGCAGGTGAACATAATTTTTAAAGAGTTTCTGAGAGTTAGTTTACTATGAGGAACTGCGTGCTCATTCTCCAGACAGAGAAAGGATGGTAAAATGCTGGAAAATGTGTGAAGATTCACAACTGTGCATCCAGACAGAAATAGGATGGGGAAGTGAAACTGTGGTTATCAACTAAATACATACTGACTTATATTCATCCTTTATATTTTATGGTTACTAAAGTTAGACACAATGTTGGGCATTGAAGTGGACATGTCAACATCTCAATGAGCGAAACGTCCATATTAACCGAGGATTCCAGAAAGCTTTGTGATTATTATAGATTATTATTAGAAATGTAAAGATTTGAACATAATATATATTAAGGAGTAAGCATAGAAAAGTTACTAACTGGCTTGGAGAGACTTTCAAGCAAGTAACACTTGTTTTGATTTTTTTTAAAAAAGACAGTGTTGTTAGCTAGTCACTTCTGACTAAAGAGAAGTCCAGGAAGAAGGGATAAAAAATATTTACAAGGAAGATCTGGCTAGAATCTGTCCTATTTAATGAAATGCTAATCTTGTAGTCAAGAGACAGCTCCTGAAACAATGCATACAGCAGCTTGAATTTCATGCGGAAGACGCGGGAGGCCACAAAATAATTGTGGTTAAAGTTGTGAATAGAAGTCTAGCACATACCCATAAGCCTTTGGGCTTTGGGTCTATTTTCTTATATTGATGGAATCTCCATCTCTGTTTCTGATCAGAGTAATAACAAGATGGGGGAAGACACTGAGCTCTTCCCTCAGCACTGCCTCACACTACCTGTGGGGACCTTGAACAGCCTTCTCAGAGTCTCCAGATTAATTTTCTTCATTGCAAATGAAAAAGTTTGACTAATCTTTGAGGTGTCTACCACTTGAAAGTTGTTTGTGCCTCTTTTAAATTTTGAATTGCAGTTCATAAATGCTACTAAAGAGAGGTAGCTTTTGGCTTGTTTTACCATAGAAGAAACAGTGAATCATATGAGGAAAATAAGCTGGTCCCCGTGTCAGAGGGTGGTGTGGTCCATTTAATGAGGTGCTCCTGGGGGCTGAGTTATGCTTATAAACTGAACAGTGTGTTGATTTTGACAGAAGCCATAGAGGATGGTACACATGGAAAGAAAATAATTAATTTCCACACCTCCTACTTAAGCAGCAGTCCAGCTATGTAGAATAAGAATAAAAGTGAAATATTATAAGTCCATCTGTAGATGTTGTTTTTTTCTGAAGTGGGCCAATAAATTTTAACATCACTGCCAACTTAACTTTTACTTTTAAAATTCAAATAAAAAGAGAAGTCACAATGCTAGCTTTGCGATGACTTCATTTAAAAAAAATGAAAGGAAGCTTGGGCACCAGAAGTTAGTTTCAGCCTTCAGAGGCTGAAAGTTTGTTTAAATAGAATTTATATGTTTTCTGATTTGAAATTAAGACACATTGATACAGTGATGCAAGAAAACTCGAACTCTAGATGCATGAGCACCTACTTACCACTTCTGACTTCTGGTTTGGCCCTCAGGCAGGGTACATGTTGAAGTTTCCCTCTACACTGGCAGCACAGCCAACTCAAACAAATCTTTTTGTTTGCCCTGTCCTTTTTACTTTTTTAAAGTTTATTTTATAGATAGTATAATAATAATAATTTATATGACATTGGAAACGGAACATATTCAGAAGACATGGGAGATATCCAACCATGGTGTTTGTATGACACATTGCTATCCTCAATGTAGTTGCTTAGATCACAGCTGTCAGCCTACAGAATTAGGAAAACTTAACCTATGAAGGGATCTAATAAGTTCAAATGGAAAGAGGGCTACTGTCTAGGAATGAGT
>PVKN010020988.1:0-15707 GCA_004027915.1 Capromys pilorides
TGATGAAGTTAGCTAGAGGCTTATAAATTGTATTTAATCTTTCAAAGAACTAGCTTTCTGATTCATTAATTCTTTGTATTGTCTTCTTTGTCTCAATTGAATTAATTTCTGCTCTACTCTTTATAATTTCTTCCTGTCTTTGGGCTTTGAGTTTTGTTTGCTCTTCCTTTTCTAGTCAGTTTAGGTGCTGTGTAAGAGTATTTATTTGTTCCCATTCTGTTTTCTTAATGTATGAGTTCAGAGCTATAAATTTCCCTCTGAGAGCTGCTGTCAGTGCATCCCATAAATTCCAACAGGTTGTGTTTGAATTTTCATTTAATTGTAGATATCATTTAATTTCTTGTTTAATTTCATCTGTAACCCACTGGCTGCTCAGAAGGCTGTTGTTTAATTTCAATGTATTTCTGGGGTTCTTGTGATTTCTGTTGTCATTTATTTCCAGATTCATTGCACTGTGGTCAGATACTATGCATGGAATAATTTCTGTTTTCTTGCATATACTTAAGCATGACCTATATACTAGTATGTGATCTATTTTGGAAAATGTACCGTGTGCAGTTGAAAAAAATGTGTATTCAGAAATGGTTGGGTGGAACACTCTGTGTATGTCCACTAAGTCCAGTTATTCCAAGATCTGGTTCAGTTCTGCTACTTCTTTGCTAATTTTTTGTCTGCTTGACCTATCTTTTTGGCCTAAGGGTTGTTAAGGTCTCCTGTTAAGATTGTGCTATTCGATAGTAGATTTTTCCTGTCCATTAAGATTTGTCTTATATAACTTGGTGCTCCCATGTTGGGTGCATACATATTTATGAGCGTTACCCATTTGTCTTGAGTTTTTCCCCTAACCAATATATAGTGGCCTTCTTTATTTCATTTGATCAATTTTAGTTTGAAGTTTAGACTGTCTGCAAACAGGATTGCTACCCCTACTTTTTTTTGAGGTGCTAGGGCATATAGTATTGTTTTCCACCCTTTGACTTTTAGCCTGTGAGTTTCTTTATGAGTTAAGTGTGTTTCTTGTATACAGCATGTTGTTGGATTTTGCTTTCTTATCCACTCTGCCAGTCTATTTATTTTAATTGGAGAATTGAGTTCATTTATATCGATGGTTATAATTGAAATGTATTAACTTATGATTGACATGTCTTTTACTTACCACTGTTTACTCCTTTTTCTCCTGTTTAATTGGTTGCCCTATTTGGTGGGTTCTTTCTGGTCTCATTTGTAGAGTTCAGATCACTTTGGTCCCTCTCTAACATATTTTTTAGTAGTCTGTGTAGGGCTTGCTTTGACATCATGAAATTCTTTAGGTGTTCCTTGTTGTGGAAGTATTTCACTTCTCCCTCATACTTGAAAGAGAGTTTTGCTGGGTATAGCAGTCTGGGCTGGAACTTGTTTTCATGGAGGACTTGAAGCAATCTGCTCCATGCTCTTCTTGACTTCATGGTTTGTGAAGAGAAATCTGCCATTATTCTGATGGGTTTTCCTTTAAATATGATCTGTTTCTTTTTTCTAGTGGCTTTTAATATATTTTTCTTCCTCTGGATTTCTGGCATCTTGACTATTATATGTCTGGGTTTGTTTTTAATCAGGTTGATGTTATTTGGAGTTTTGTATGCTTCAGTTACTTGAATGTCCAATTGTTTTCTCATATTTGGGAAGTTTTCTGCTACTCTGCCCATATTCTTTTTAAATTACTTGTATTGACTCCTTCCTCATTGATTCCTATTAATTTCACATTGTTCATTTTTTTTTCCTGTATGCTGGTTGTTTTGAAGAGATCCTTTCTTATCTTTTCACTAGCTGCAACTGTGTTTTCAAGATTTGAAACTCTATCCTCACTTTTATTCATATGATGTTGCCAGCTTATGATTGAGATTTTATTTTCTTGTATATCTCTTTGAAACTCTTTCAAGCGATGTATTTCTTTCTTATATTGTTCATTCAAGGATTCCATCATTTTTCTAATCTTCTCTAATTTTTTATCAATGTCTTCTTTATATGCATGTATTAAGTCTTTCATTATAGTTATCCTTTCTTTTTCTACTTCAGAGAGTATTTCTGCTCTCATTTCCTCTCTTCCTTTCTGCAGTTGTTCCCTTACTTCAGATGCTATTAATTTAGAGATGTCTTTTTTTAGTTCAGAGGTTATTTCTGATCTGATTCCCTCCATACTTTTCTGCAGCTGTTTTTTTTTTTTTTTTTACTTCAGACTCTAGTAATTCAAAGATTTCTTTTTTACTTGAGAGCTTATCTCCAATCCGAGTTCCTCTATATGTTTTTGCATTTGTTTGTTTACTTCAGCTGCTACTAATTCAGAGATTTGGGCTGCATCATTCCCACTTTCTTCTATGGTAGCGTCTCCTGTATTTGTTCCAGGTGGGCTCGGGACCTGAGATTTCATTTTACTCCTTGTCTGTATCATTCTGTATAGCAGAGATCTCTGACCTTTGGTGTAGAACTTTGGTGAAGTTATGCTGTTAGCGCCTTCTGGAATTTTGGTCTGGTTCTACCAAGTTTAGTCTTGTCCAGATTTGCCTGGATGGATCTGGCTGCTGTGCTCAGCTTCTTCCTGGTGCAGCTTTTAGAGGAGAGCTCACTGTGCTCCTCTGGCAAGATGCTCAGCTCCTGAGTTAGCTGGTAGGGTCTGACCCCTAGCCTCTCTGCAGGGAATTTTCCTGCAGGTGTCCACAGCAGATACTGGAGCTGGTTCTGGGTGAGGTACAAGATCTGGTGGTGCAAGGGTGCAGGCCTATGTGCACCTTTATTGTTCCTGCCTATATGTCCACCAGTCACAAGCTGTGGGTGGGGTTGGAGTTCCAGTGGTGGTGTGGGGTTGTGTGCCAAGAGGTCCTACCTGTGCACCTGCTTTTTGGTCTGTGTCCCAGATCACATCTTAATTACCATAATTCCTGGTGCTAACCAGCAATCTGGTCTATTATACCCTGGATGGAATCTCCTATTTTTTTTTTTTTTTTTAATTATTATGGCCGGCTCAGCCTGCTGTCGGGTTGGGGCTGGCATAGCATGTGGTGCTGGGGATCAAACCATGATCCCTGCAGTTGCCTAAGCTTTCCTAAGCAGGCGCTTTAAACCACTGAACCATCTCACCAACCCTAGAATCTCCTATTGCCTAATAATGGTTTTCCCTTTCTTGGAATGTTTTTCTATATTTTACTTTGTATTATTTGTCCTATTTAAATGTGGCACTTAAATATGTTATTTGCAATATTTCATTTAAGTAGTGCTGTCATGTTTTATCAGACATGAAGTGGAAATCTGGGCTGTAATTTTTCCTTTCAAGATGGTCCTGTTTATTCATTCTGTTTACCTGTTTAACTGATCTGGGCATTAGTTTTGCATAATAATCTATAAACACCTAAGCTCTAGTTCAGAGAATTTCCTTGCCATCCTGTTCCCTTTCTTAAAGATCCTCTTTGGGACCTCTTTGTCATCTTTTAGCTCTTTTCTCTCTATTTTTAAAAAAAATTTATTTATTTGGTATAGGGTCTCATTGGGTATCTCAGACTCATAGTGATCCTCCTGTCTCAGTCTCCTCAGTGCTGGTGTTGGCATTGCAGGCGTGTGTCACCATGCCCATTTTGGTGACCAGCAGGTCGTGCAGTGCCGAGGATTGAACACAGGTCCTTGTACTTGCCAGGCAGGCGCTTAGATCACTGAGTTATCTCCTCAGCCCTTCCTGTTTGTTCTTATTTGTGCTTCACCTTGGTGTCACTTTGGCAAATATATTTGACTATATCTAGAATTGCACCTGAATTTCAAGGTGATTGATTTCTACCTTCTATAATAGTTTAGAAAGGCCATACTCACTCTTGTACTTATTTGTAGTTCTCCATAATATCATTTGCTAGGCATATTGTACCCTTTACAATCTCAGCAATGAAATCAGGTAATGAAATGACAACTGTTTGGCTCCCCTAATTATAACTAGAGCATTTATGTATCTCTTACTAGAGAACTTTGACTGACAGTTAAAGCCCAGGGGAAAACAGTCACATGATCTGAGCATAGGTGCAGATTTATAAAGGACACATGAAAGGGCTTTGCTTTTTTCTAAGCAAAAGCACAATTAATTATGGTAAATTTATGTATATAGCTAATGAAGAATGAAAAGTAATCATGAGAGGATGAGGTAAGTAGTTGAGCTTGACCTGTTAGATGACAGTAAATCACTGTAGGTGCTAAATGATGAAGGAGAGGCATTGACGTGACCAAAATGAGAGCTGCAGACTGTCTGCAGTATCAACAGATTGGAGGAGAGAAGTTGGATTGAGGTCATCCAAGGATATATGAGTATAGGTGGATGAGTGTATGGGCAGGAGAGGCATGAGGATTCCCACCATATTTTGTGGTTTCTTCGAAGAACACCTGAACTGTGGAACAGTGACAGGAAAAGTTTTGGGCTAGAATTTTCTGATTTAAAGTTTGGAGATTCCTATGACTCCTTCTGCCTCACCTGTTCTTGCAAAAGTGGATTCTCAGGCTTGTTTTATAGTTTTATAGTAATCAGGCACTTCTTTAAAAAAAAACAGGGGGAACACACACTTGGGAATCCCCTCCTGTCCGTCTCTTCAGACAGGAGCTTTCTTTCCCTCAATAAATATGTTTGCTCATTAAAAAAAAAAGGAAAGGAAAGGAATGAAGAAATAGTAATGCAATCCTTGGAAGATTTGCATCTCAGTGAAAGCAGCTGGTGTTTAGACCACACATGGCTCATTTGCTATGAGGAAAAATAAAAAGGAGACATCCTTCCTAGCTGGATTTTGGTGCCTGCTTATACATTTCAGTATTTCTCCTGGCCCACCATCACCACCACAACTGCTGAATCCTCCAGGAGTGAAGATGCCACCAGCGATCTACCTATTTGTTATTACTACCTCAGTTCTTTTAAATTTTGTAGGAATGATTATGAATTTACTTATTACACTGGTCATTTATAAGACCTGGGTTAAAAACCATCGAATCTCTTCTTCTGACAGGGTACTGTTCAGTTTGGGCATCAGCAGATTTCTTATGCTGGGATTGTTTCTACTGAATATATTCTATTTCATTGCTTCAAATGCTGAAGCACCAGTCTACATTTTGATATTTTTTTTGTCATTTTGGAGATTTTTGGACTCCAGCAGTCTCTGGTTTGTGACCTTGCTCAACTGCTTGTATTGTGTGAAGATTACTAATTTTCAACACTCAGTGTTTCTCCTCCTGAAACGGACTATTTCCCAGAAGATCGCCAGACTTCTGCTGGCCTGTGTGCTGATTTCTTTCATCACCACCCTCCTGTTTTTTGTGCTCAGGCAGATATCATACTTCTCTGACTTCATGACTGGGACAAATGGCACACTGTTTAACTTCAACAAAGGCATTTTGACTTTGGTGTTCTCTTTGGCCTTGAACTCCTTATTCCAGTTTATCCTTAATGTGACTGCTGCATCTCTGCTAATATATTCCTTGAGGAGACATGTACAGAGGATGGAGAGGAACTCCACTGGCTTTTGGAATCCCCAGACTGAAGCTCACGTAGGTGCCATGAAACTGATGATCTGTTTTCTCATCCTCTACGTCCCGTATGCAGCTGCGACGCTGCTCTTCCATCTCCCTTCTTATATAAAGATGGGCCCAGAAATCAGAGCCATTGGCATGATTGTTTCCTCTCTTTACCCTCCAGGACATTCTGTTCTCATCATTCTCACAAATCCTCAACTGAAAAGCAAAGCAAAGCAGATTCTCTGTTTCAACAAGTAATGGAATTTCACTAGTACACATAGGCTGTGGTCATGTCATGATATGGAAACAAGATTTTTTGTGAGCAGTTTTCCCAGTGATCTGCAGAATTTGTTTTTGTGATCTCTTATCTGATATTTTATGCCTTCGAGTGTCTATAGTTCAGCTATTTTGTATATTTTGCTAATATTTTAAAATAAGGTATGTTCTCTTGGGAGCTTGAGGCATTACTTACATATTTACTTTAGCCCAGTGAGAGGTGTTGAAGCTATGGCATAGTGTGCTGTTTTCCTTTTAAAATAAAAGATGTTAAGGTCTGAGTTGTGTTTTCTAAACTAAAACCGCAGTATTTGGGTTTAATTGCAGTGTTAGTGCTTAGTGATAAATAAATGAGTTTGATGTGGCAGTTTGGGCACTGCTTTCTAAAAGGTTTACCAGCACTGCTACAGCCATTGTATTCTTGGCTAATAGAAATCCCCACATTGTTCCATCAGCTACTTATGTACAGATAATGAAAAGGTCCCTCAAATTAAGGAATACATTGTGGTGTACATTATTTGAATTTTTTTAGTTTAACTAAAGATCGTTGACTCAAGGATCAGCAGTAGTGAAGTGGTCATTGTAAGCCAGTAGACTGACTTGCAGTATACTAACACGTGCAAAAAGAAAAGAGGGAGATAAAGACTACAGCAAAAAAAGAAAGAAAGTTAAAAAGAAGTTAATTATACATTGTGTGAAAAGCCAGGCAGAGGGTCTTCATATTTATTCAGTGAGAGTAAGTGAACTATTACTGCCAAGAAATATACGATTTCTAGGATTGATCTGGAAGGGAGAAAAGGGTCAGACTGGCTAAGTGGGTGGAGTGTTGGATAATAAGGAAGCGAAACCCAAAATGGTTCCACAGGTCTTGAAATCCAGAAATAGGCTAAGGTCAAAGTCAAGTTCCAAATGTTGAAGTCAGCACCAGCAGGGCCAAAATGCAGAGTGCTGTGTCTTACCATCTGATGTGGAATTCACTGGATAGCCGCTGGACTGGCAGTGAGGGTGCTTGGCCCTGGTGAGCTTTCCTCATTGGGTTCTGCACTCATGCACAGCACCATCCTCCAGGAGAATGACTTTTGGGCCTGGGACAACAGGACTGTGGCTACACAGGAACAAAAGCTTGAAAAGGGGATGCTGACAAGTGTTGAAGTGGGGATTGAAAGTGAATTATTAATAGTGATGTAGTTACAAAACTGCACGTATAATATTTATAAGACAGTATATTTGTATATCTTAAAATAAATGTCTTCAGATTTGTAAACTTTGAAGCTGGGAGCTGAGTTTTCTATGCTGACCACTGCAGCCTTGAGTGCAGTAGCCAGCAAGTTTTACTCACACCAATGTTTCCTAGTATGGTGCTTTTTGTTACTGCTGTTTGCTTGTTGAGACAGGGTCTCACCAAGTAGCTCAGCTGGCCTTGAACTCCTGAGCAGTGCTGCCATTGCTGGTCACATTCTTCCTCAACGGCTGTGATCCTAGCTGCACCTAGAACCCTAGATGGTGCATCTGGGGGCTTCCTCCTCTGACCTGTGTCTAAAGTGTGAATTCCTGGGCCAGGAAGCGGCACCAGTATCAGTAAACCAAGAGCACTTGCTCTTGGTAAAAGGATGGAGAAAAAGCTCAAAGACACACTTGTAATTTTTACTTCTGTTTTGTGTGCTGATTAGCAGTGTGCTTGATCTGTTCAGTTTCTGAATATCTGGACAAATACAGCTCATTTAGAGAATTAGTACAGATTAAAAGCTGCTGTGAAAGAGTTGCCTTTCTGCCATTAAGTGGCAAGATAGGCACAGTCTGGAAAGCATTTTATTTTTATTGATTGATTGATTGTTTATATTTTTGATATGGTTTCATTATGCAGTTCAGGCTGGACTTGAACTCTAAGAAATCCTACTGCTTCAGCCTCCTGAATGCTGGGATTTCAGGTGTGCACTACCACACCTGGCCTGGGAGATATTTTTTTAAAAAATTACTTTTTAATAAGAAATTACAATGTGACAGTTTCAAAACACATTAGTAATATATTCACAATAATTAATACAATGCATGTTGTTGTCCTTGTTGTAGTTATACAGGGCACAGGGTGTAGACATGATAAATTTTCTAATGGTTATTGGTACAATAGATTTCTTCTCTTTGATCTAAGAGAAGGTAGTTGTACACATAGTCAAATGTTCCATAATTGCAGTGTGTTACTGGTGAAACTGGCAATGTTGGAAGCTGTTGATTTGAGCCTTTTACAGCTCAACATACTAAACTACCCTTATGTTTTATGCATCATGTTTAAGCTTTTCTGCTGGGTGGTCAAGGGCAAGTTAAAGCAAGAACTGTATAACAAAACATGTATTTTTTGTGTCTCTGAAGGTCAGTCAAATCCCCTCAGGATTTACTTTGGAACCATGTGCAGTGCTTTGTAGAGCTGTTGTCAGTGTCAGTCATCTGGATGAATCACAGCCATTGCTTGACCAGTTTGCTCTCTGTGAAAGGTCAAGAGAATATTTTCTCTCCAGGTGACTTTCCTTAGGCACACTATGTACCTTCAATCCCTTTCCTCTGTAGTCCCTTAATCTCCTTTTACAGAAAATTTGGGAAACGACTGAGTTTTAGGATATTACAGCACAGGTTCTGTTTTGTCCTGAGTTCTCACTGACCTTGAAGGGCTAGGGCCAAAATATTGGCTGTCCTTAAATCCCTTTTTTTATTTCTCTAATTTTTTGTCTGTAAACTTATATTCTTAGCCCTCCAGAAGAAAAGCTTTGATATTATTACTCTAAAACATGGGTGCTTGAGCTTACTCTCACTGTCTTTCTGAATATCAAATACCTTAGACTTAACTTGGAATTGGTATTTTCCATGAATCATTAATATTCTAATAACTCTCTATGGAATGTGATAAAAGCAGTTACACATTTTTACACAGATATTTAGAAATATAAGCATGTACCAAATTTTAGCCTGTCCATTCTTTGGCATTTTTCCAGGTCTCTTACTCTCATTTAATACCATTTTTTGTTTTCTTGTAAACCAACCATTTACTTGAGAGAGAGTAAAACAGTAACTGAAATTACATTGGAAGCAGCACACATCTAAAAGACCAGAATGACAGGCATTCCAAGCACAGTTTTAGTGTTATATGTTGCTATCATCAGTGTCAAAAACCTTTTGAGGTTTCTTAGGACCTTGTCTAATTCATCGTGTGCTTATAAGTGCATAGTGTTGCTCCTGCTATGTTTCCTCTCTTTTCTGTTTCCAGTCACTTTGCTGTTTAACCCTAAAGTCTTTGATTTCCATTCAGCTGTGTTGTGCCTCTCCATTTTTATTTCTTCTTTTGAGATCTTACACTAGGGAGATTATATGATATTTACACATGTAGGTCTCATTTATTTCACTTGTGAGTATATGTTCAAGATACATCCATTTATACATGAAGTCTTCTAGTTTATCATTCTTTATAGCTGAGTAATATTCCATTGTGTAACAATACCACATCTTTTTCAGTCATTCTCCATATGATGGACATTTTGGTTGTTTCCAAGATTTGGCTATTATGAATTGAGCTGCTATAAACATAGGTGCACAAATATCACTATGGTATGATGTTTTCAGTTCTTCTGAGAAAATTCCCAGTAGGGGGATAGCTGGATAGAATGGGATTTCTAGTTCTAGTTTTTTTTAAAGAGTCTCCACACTGCTTTCCATAATGGTTGCACCAATCTGCATTCCCACAAGCAGTGGAGAAGTGTTCCTTTTTCCTCACAGCCTCTCCAACATTTGTTGTTGGTTGATTTCTTCATGATAGCCATTCTTTCTGAGGTGAGATGGTATTTAAGTGTTATTTTGATTTGCATTTCATGAATGGCTAGTGATTTGGTGCATTTCTTCATGTATTTGTAGACTTGTTGAGTTTCTTTCTCTGAGAAGTGTGTGTTCATCTCAGATGCCCATTTCTGGATTGTGTCTTTGAATTTTGGGACCCTAATGTTTTTTTTAGCTCTTTATAAATTCTAGATAGAAGACCTTTGTCTGAATACTTATTAGTTAAAATTTTTCAAAATTTGTGGGCTGTCTTTTCACTCTATTGGTAATTTCTTTTGAGGTGAAAAAAACTTCTTAGCCACAGGAGATCCCAGTTGTTGATTCTTTTAAGTGTCAAATGTGCATTTTGATTTTTGTCCATGAACTCTTTGCCTACCCTGATTTTTCAAGATTTTCTCCCACTTTCTCTTCCAGGAGATTTAATGTTTCTCTTTTAATATTAGATCTTTAATCCATTTTGACTTTAGTTTAGTACATGGTGATACAACTGGGTCAAGTTTTAGTTTTAGGCATGTAGAGAGCCAGTTTTTCCAGCAGCATTTATTAAAGAAGCTATCTTTCTTCCAGTAAGTGTGTTTGGCCCCTTTGTCAAAAATGAGTGTGTTTGTATTTGCTTCTGCATCTTCTAATCTATTCCATTGATCCTCAGGTCTATTTTTTTTGCCAATACCATGCTGATTTTATCACTGCAGCTTTGTAGTATAAATTCAGGTCAGGAATTGTAATGCCTGCTGCCTTATCTTTGTTGCCCAGAACTGTCTTTGCAATTCTGGGTCTTTTTTGGTTCCAAACAAATTTTAGGAATGACTTCTCCACGTCTTTGAGGTATGTTGATGGTATTTTGATAGAATTGCATTAAATCTGTATAACAATTTAGGGAGTATGATCATCTTCACAATGTTGGTTCTTCCTATCCAGGAGCAGGGAATATCTTTCCATTTTCTAAAATCTTCTAGGGTCTCCTTTTTCATAGTACTGTAGTTGTCATTGAAAAGCTGTTTTATTTCTTTAGTTAGGTTAATTCCTAAGTATTTCATTTTCTTTGGTGCTATTGTAAAAGGTATTGTTTCTCTAATTTCTCTCTCAGTGTGTTTGTTATCTATATAGAGGAATGCCATTGACTTTTGTGTGTTGACTTTCTAACCTGCTATGGTACTGAATTTGTGTATTAATTCTAGTAGCTTGTTGGTGGACTTTTTGGGGTCTTCCAAATAAATTATCATGACATCTGAAAATAATAATTTAACTTCTTCTTTACTTATTTTTATTTCTTTTATTTCTCTCTCTTGTCTAATGGCTGTAGATAATGATTCCAGAACTATATTGAATGGGAGTGGTGATAGAGGACATCCTTGTCTTGTACCAGATTTGAGAGTAAAAGACTTTAGTTTTTCCCTATTTAGAATTATGTTAGCTGTTGGATTGTCATAGATGGCTTTTATCAGCTTGAGGTAGAGGCCTTCTATTCCAAGTTTCTGTAGGACTTTGAATGTGAATGAGTGTTAAACTTTGTCAAAAGCCTTTTCTGCATCAATTGAGACAATCATATGATTTTTGGCTTTAGCTCTATTGACATAGTGTATTACATTTATAGATTTGCCTATATTGAACCATCCTTGCATCCTTGTCATGAGTCCTACCTGGTTGTGGTGTATAATCTTCTTGATGATTTGTTGTATTTTTGTGGTGAGTATTTTATTAAGAATTTTTGCACCTATGTTCATGAGAGAAATTGTCCTGTAGTTCTCTTTTTTAGTTACATCTCTCTCTGATTTTGGTATCAGTGTAATACTTGCCTCTAGGAATGATCTTGGTGGATCATTTCCTTTTCAATTTCATTGAAGAGTTTGAGGAGTATTGGGCTTATGTCTTCTATAAATTTCCTGTAGAATTCAGTGGTGAATCCATCAGGTCCTGGGCTTCTCTTTGTTGGTAGACTTTTTATTATATTTTGTATTTCATTGGCTGTTATTGGGTTATTGAGAGTTATTATATCTTCTTGATTAAGTTTTGGTAATTTATACTTTTCTTGGAACCTGTCCATTTCTTCTGTATCTTCAATTTTGTGAGAGTAAAGATTCTTAAAGTAGCTATTTATGATCCTCTGAATCTCTGCTGGGTCTATAGTAATTTTACCCTTTTCATTCTTTATTGCTTGAAATTGAGTCCTTTCTTTCCTCTTTTTGATGAGGTTAGCTAGGGGCTTATCAATTTTATTTAATCTTTCAAAGAATCAGCTTTTTGATTCATTAATTCTCTGTATTATTTTCCTAGTCTCAATTGAATTAATTTCTGCTCTAATCTTTATAATTTCCTCCCATGTTTGGGCTTTTGATTTTGTTTGGTCTTCCATTTCTAGTTGGTTTAGGTGTTACATGAGAATATTTGTTCCTGTTCTGTCTTCTTAGTGTGTGAATTCAGAGGTATAAATTTCCCTCTAAGAACTGCTTTCATTGCATCCCATAAAATTCTGGTAAGTTGTGTTAGAATTTTCATTAAATTGTAGATATTGTTTAATTTCTTGTTTTATTTCATCTGTAACCCACTGGCTGATGAGAAGGGTGTCATTTAATTTCCATGTAGTTTTGGAGTTCTTGTGGTTTCTTTTGTCATTTATTTCCAATTTCATTGCACTGTGGTTAGATAGTATGCGTGGGATAATTTCTGTTTTCTTGCATATACTTAAGCATGACCTATGGACTAATATGTGGTCTATTTTAGAAAATGTCTCATGTGCACCTGAAAAAAATATGTATTCTGAAGTGGTTGGGTGGAGCACTCTGTGTGTCCACTAAGTCCCAGTTGCTCCAGGTTCTGGTTCAGTTCTGCTACTTCTTTGCTAACTTTTTGTCTGCTTGACCTATGTTTTTGGAGCAAAGGGGTGTTAAGGTCTCCTGTTAAGATTGTGGTATTGGATAGTAGATTTTCCCTGTCCATTAAGATTTATCTTATATAACTTGGTGTTGGGTGCATACATATTTATGTGTTACTCTTTCGTCTTGAATTTTTCCCCTAACCAGTATGTAGTGGCTTTATTTCATTTCACCAATCTTGGTTTGAAGTTTAAAGTATGTGCAAACAAGATTGCTACCCTTGCTTTTTTTTTGAGGTGCTGGAGCATGTAGGCTTGTTTTCCATCCTTTAACTTTAGCCTATGTGTTTCTTTATGAGTTAAGTGTGTTTCTTGTATACAGCATATTGTTGGATTTTGCTTCCTTATCCACTCTGCCAGTCTGTTTCTTTTAATTGGAGGATTGGGTCCATTTACATTAATGGTTATAATTGAAATGTATTGACTTATGATTGACATGAGTTTTACTTACTCCTGTTTACCCCTTTTCTTCTGTGTTTAATTGGTTACCCTATTTGGTGGGTTCTTTGTGTTCTCATTTGTTGAGTTCCGGTCATTTTGGTCCCTCTCTAAATTTTTAAGTATCCTTTGTAGGGTTGGCTTTGACGTCATGAAATTCTTTAATTGTTCCTTGTTGTGGAAGTATTTTCCTTCTCCCTCATACTTGAAAGAGAGTTTTGTGGGGTATAGCAGTCTGGACTGGAATTTGTTTTCATGGAGGACTTGAAGCACTCTGCTTCATGATCTTTTTGACTTCATGGTTGGTGAAGAGAACTCTGCCATTATTCTGATGGGTTTTCCTTTAAATGTGATCTGTTTCTTTTCTCTAGCAGCCCTTAGCATATTATTCTTCTGCTGGATTTCTGGGATCTTGACTTTTGTATGTCTGGGTGTGTTTTTAGTTGGGTTGATGTTATTTGGAGTTCTATATGCTTCAGTTACCTGAATGTCCAATTGTTTTCTCAAATTTGGGGAATTTTCTGCTATTCTGCCCATATTCTTTTTATATCATTTGTGTCGACTCCTTCTTTCTTGTTGATTCCTATAAATCTTGTGTTTTTCATTTTTACGTCATCTTGCAGATGTTGAATTATTTTTTCCTACATCCTGATTGTTTTTAAGAGATTCTTTCTTATCTTTTCACTAGCTGTGATGGTGTCTTCAAGATCTGAGACTCTATCTTCACTTTTGTTCATACAGTTTTGCCAGCTTGTCATTGAGATTTTATTTTCTTGTATATCTTTTTGAAACTGTTTCATGCAATTTGTTTCCTCTACTGCTCAATCAGGGAATCCATCATTTTCTCTTCTCCTCTAATTTTTTTTTTATCAATGTCTTCTTTAGTAGTATTGAAGTCTCTCATCATAGTTATCCTTTCTTTCTGGTTTAGAGATTATTTCTGCTCTGTTCTCCTCTCTACCTTTCTGTAGTTGTTCCCCTACTTTAGATGCTATTAATTTAGAGATGTCTTTTTTTAACTTTAGAGGTTATTTCTGCTCTGGTTTCCTCTATATGTTTCTGCAGTTGTTTTTCCACTTCAGAGTCTATTAATTCATGCATTTCTTTTTTTACTTCAGATGTTATCTCTGATCTGAGTTGCTCTATATGTTTTTGCACTTGTCTGTCTACCTCCAATGCTACCAATTCAGAGGTTTTGGCTGCATGATTCTTGTTTTCTTCCATGGTAGTGTGTCCTGTATTTGTTTTGGGTGGATTCAGGACCTGAGATTGGATCTCGATCCTTCTCTTTATCATTTTTTATAGAAGTGATCTCTGCACTTTGTTGAAGTTATGCAGTTAGTGCCTGATCATTGCACAGCCTGGTCGGGATGGCGGATGGAGTTGCAGCTGGAGCTTGGGGGATGGACGAGGGCTGTGAGAGTCTACCCGGTTGCCGCACTGCTCGGTTCACTGTGTGGGCCAGTCTGGATGGCCTAGGAGAAATTTTAAAGGGCTGCTTCAGTACAGCAATGCAAGATATTTGAAGAGTGGCCAAGAGATGGAAGGTAATGCTTAGTTTGATAAAGGTAGGCAATATTATTTTTTAGTTGAAAGTGTTTGATTTTTGAAACCAGTGATCATTCTTTACTTTCTCTTGATGTTATTTTATCTGTGTAGGATAGACTGCCCTGTAGATTTTAAGTATAAGCCATAATTTGCCCCTGTAAGTTCTTTCTGGTGTTTGTATTCATTTGATCTTTCATTGACTTTCTTTTTCTTGGTTCAAGTACTGTGGAGACAGTTTAGGATTGAGAATAGAGGAATGTTGGGGCATAGAATAGAGGAGGCCTTGTTAGAAAGCATTGTGGTAGCATTCTGTGGCAGATATAGTTCAGTTGTATAAAAATGTACAAAACCAAATGATTGCTCAGTAAGTAAGCTAGGAAGTCGAGGCTGTACCACTTGTGGTCTCCTGGGTGGCGGCTTTGGCTTGGGAGCTGGTGCACTGAACAGTTCTGAGTGGAAATGAAGTATCAGTTGGGGTTCACAGATTTCTCAGTCATGCCCGACTTTGAGAACTATTTTTCAGCAGTTAATATTTATTCTGTGTTATGTTTGCCTTTTTTTTTTCTCTTTCTTTCTTGTTCTTGGCTTTCCCTGTCGTTGTAAATAGGTCTTTGTATATGTGTAAATCCAGCTTTCTGTTCATATGGAACAGGGGCCTGCCACATGGCAGTCATCTAGTGCATATTTGCCAAGTCCTTGGTGCTGTTGTACTTTCTTTCCCTAGTAATGTGAGGTGCCTGCTTTTGCCACTGTTCCAATCCTGTGAATTTTATGTATAGGTTTTGTGGACTTATAGGGAGAAAATGTTTCTTTGCAAGGTCTGTCAGTAACTATCTCTATACCTGGCCTCAGTTTCCAGGTCAGCTTCTCATAGGTGCAAGTTGTGACTGCTCCCTTCAGAATCATTTCTTCTGTTCTGTCAAAGGGTGTAGATTTCCAAAGGGCAATGACTGAATCTGAGAAGGAAAATGTTTGACCAGCACACTGATTGTATTCTTTTTTATGTTTAAAATTTACATATATATGTGCATCATCTTTGTCCATTCATTTGTCTATTGGTATCTCCACTGGTGCCAGACTTGAGCTGTTGTGAATAGCACTGCAATAAATGTGAGAGTTCAGGTATCTCTGATATGCTATGTAGCTCCTTTGGCTAGGTATTCAGAAGTGGGATAGCTGGATTGTATAAACCTATTTCTAGTTATTTGAAGAGCCTCCATATTGTTATTCATAATGGCTGTGCTAGTTT
>PVKN010020989.1:0-15674 GCA_004027915.1 Capromys pilorides
AGGAGAAGAGAGGAGAGGAGAGGAGAAGAGAGAAGAGTATACTGGTACACCTATACCAGTACACCTTGTGTACTGGTACACAGCTATATTCCTAGTTACTCAAGAAGCTGAGGTAAGAGGATGAAGGTTTGGAAGACTGAAGTTTGAGGGGCTATCTCAAAAAATTATTTAGACAGGCATGTGGCACATGCCTATAATCCCAGCATTTAGGAGACTGAGGCAAGAGGATCACCGTGTGTTTGAGGCCAGCCTAGGTTACATAGTGAGTTCAAGGCCAGGCTGAACTACATGGTGAAACCCTGTCTCAAGAAAAAAAGAATTTTTAAAAAATATATTTAGTACAGGGTCTTCAGGGTATGCAGGGTCTCAATACATAGATGAGACTCATAGTGATACTCCTGTTTTCAGCCTCCTAAGCATTAGGATTATAGGCACACACCACCATACCCAGACTCAACCAGTGTCTCCCCCAAGGGTGAGGCTGGCACACACCCTAGAGATGAAAAAAAAGTTTATAAGGAGTAGGATTATAGTACAATGGTAGAGCACCCCTGGATTCAATTCCCACTACCACACACACACACACACACACACACGCACATACACACACACACACACACAAAAATTACTTAAGAATAATTCACATAATATTAAAAAAAATAAAAACCTTATGGTTTTACCGGGAATTGAACCTAGGAGCTTTGCAATGAGCTACATGCCCAGTTCAAATTTTTTTTTTTATTTATTTTATTTTATTTTTTTTTTTTTTTTGCCCAGTTCAAATTTTAAGACAGGGTCTCACTAAGTTGTTAAATTACCCAGGCTAGGCTTGAATTTGCAATCTTCCTGCCTTACCATACTACAATACTAGAATTATAGGCAAGTCTTTTTGTGTGTGTGTGTGTGTACTTTAGGGAAGGGTCTACAGGATGTTCAGGGTCTCACTGCTAGATCGAACTGGTAGTGATCCACCTGTTAACAGCCTCCCAAGAGCTGTAGGCAAGTCTTTTTTTTCTTTTTGCAGGAGTGGGGATTGAACTCAGGCCCTTGCGCTTGCCAGGCAGGCACCTATTCTACTGAGTTATTTCCCGGCCTTAAGTCTTTCTTTTTCTTTTTCTTTTTTCTTTTCTTTTTTTTCATTGTATTTGGATGTTATAGGATATCACTATACAGTGTGGACTTGTAGTGAACCTCCTGTTTTCATTCTTCTCAGTGCTGGGATTACAGGTGTGCACTACCACATTCAGATTCAGTGGTTGCTCAGCGTGCCCTGGGGTGGCGCTGGTGCAGCCTGTGGTGCCAGGTATCAAACCCTGGTCCCTGCACTTGCCTAAGCAGGCACTTAGTCTGCTGAGCTATCTTACTGGCCCTAGGCAAGTCTTACTGTGATCATCTTTCTTAAAAATCACCTTTTTAATGTGTACAATGTAGAGTTTCTCATGTATTTATACAGTTTGCAATTCTTACCATAATCAAGTTTAAATAGCTAGGTGTGGTGATGTACAGCTGTAAGCCTGGCACTTGGGAGGCTGAGGCAGGAGGATTGCCATGAATTCAGGGTCAGCCTGAACTATATAGTGAATTCAAGGCCAACTTGGACTAGATAGCAAGATCCCATCTTATTTTTTTAACTTTATTTATTTACTTATATTATGGCTGGCTCAGCCTGCCCTGGGGGTGGGGCTGGCACAGCATATGGTGCCAGGGATTGAACCATGGTCCCTGAGGTTGCCAAAGCTTGAAATAACCAGGTGCTTTAATAGTTGAGCTATCTCACTGGCCCAGGATCGCATCTTAAATATACGTAGATTAAAAAAAAAAAAAAAGATTTTAACCATCTCTCCCCATAAAAAAGTCCATACCCATTTCCAATCATTCTTCATCTTTTCACCCTCTTGCCCTGGAAACTACAGATCTCTCTTCTTTCTCTTTGGATTTGCCTATTCTATACATTTCATAGAAGTAGATTCACACAACATACAATTTTTGTTTGTGATCTTTCACGTGTTGTGCTGTTTTCAGAATTCATCCACACTGTGACCCATAGGAACGTCATTCCTTTTTGTGTTCTGTAGGTAGACTATGTTTTGTTTACTCATTTTTCAGTTGAGGAATATGTTTTTTGACTATTTGACCATTATGAGTCATGCTGCTGTGGATGTATTGTGTATAAGATTTTGTGTGGACCTGTTTTTATTCATCCTAGATGTGTTTAGCACATAGTTGTGGATCATATGGAACTATGTCTTAAGTTTTTGTTACTGCATTCATGACAAATGTCCATTCACATTTTCAGGCCTACTGTTAGAAGTACTAAAATAGAAGGCCATCAGCTTCTTTCTTTATTTGTTGGTATATTTGTTCACTTCTTCACTCATTTATTCATCACTCATTCCATCAGCCATTTGTCCTTTCATTGGGCCACTCAGTGACAAGTTAGGGAAACCATCTGTACATGCCCAAGACAGACCCAGGGGAGAGACAAGCATGTGAGGCACTGCCTCTGACAACCCAGTCTCGTTGGAACATTGATCAAAGCCTACATATATGAGCATAGCTGGATGGACACAGCACCCACAAAAGGACTGATACAGAGCATCCTGACAGCTGAGATCAGAGGGCTCCATTGTGGTCGCAGCGTAGCCTAACCTCAGACACCTGTCACAGGAGACCCCAGTCTTGCACCTGCCCTGGAACAGAATTATCTGACTCCCAGTACTACTTTGGCAATGAGCACCCTGGCCTTCACCTTTCTTCAATCCAGTACTGACCCTCCCCATAGCTGTGTGATGAGCCCTCCCCAGCTCTGACCCCACTTTCCATCCCTGTGAGAACAAGTTCCCTACAGGGAAGGGCCCACCTAGTTGTCTCTTTCCCATAGGTCTTACCTGGCTATGTATAGATGAGAGATTCCAGAGATACTTTTAATGATTGAATGGATGGATTCTAGAAACTCATACTGGTAAATGAGTTCAGAAACTAATGAATAATGACTGTTTTAGCTCAGAGCCTCCGATGATAGCCCTTTCTGCATCTTTTCCTTGGAGAAAGATAGGTTTGTTCCCTGCTACCAGGGAGCTGGATCCTGACTGTGCCTGTATTCTGGTACAGGGTTGGTAAGTTGGTAGACACCAGCATGGACATCCAAGCCATCCAGCTCCCTGCCCTGCAGTACCAGCATGAGAGACGGGCAAGTGATTGGGCTGTGGACAGCAACCTGTGTGGAGTGATGGACCCCACTGATGGCATCGGCGCCCTCATTGAGGAGGAGCATTCAGTGGTCCAGCTCAATACTGGGGTGAGTGGAGGCCTGTGCTAGGGCCCCTTGGCGGAGGAGGGAAGGTCAGGAGAGAGATGAGCAGACATGGGAAAGTGTTCACAAGGGCAGGTAGAAGACAAAGGGCAAATTATAGCTCATTCTGAAGGTAGATAAAGAGAAAGAAAACAGACAATACTTCAGAGAAGCCATTGAATATTATCGTGTTGTAACTGGGACACTCAGATATGAAATGTTTGCTCAGTGTACCTAAAGTGCCCTGCTGGGGAGCCTGTCCTGTGCCTCACTCTGAACTGGCTTTCCAGCAATCTCATGGGCTTGTTGAGGGGGAGGGGATGTTCCCATTTTACACGCAGGAAGCCAAAGCCTGAGCCAAAGGTAACAGTTCACCTTTGTCTCTGACCTTGAGAGAGCCAAGAAGGGATGAGAGTGGGAACATGGGCAGGTATACAGGGCAGTAAGGGAGGTTTGTCTTCTGCTCCTGAATGAGCCAGCGCAGACGTTATGATGTCTCCAGTGAGGGGCAAAAGGAAGCGCCCTGCCTCCAAGCCCATGGGGAACCCTGCAAAGACATATACGTTGGCTATGGCTGCCTGTATGAATGTCAGCCAGAGGCGCACTAGTACCGTGTGGGCGGAACAGCTGCTCTGGGCCAGTAGGATCAGACACTGGCTCCAGTGCCAAACCTTGTCATCTGTATCCTCTCTGCCACAGCTTGCCCTTCACTGCCAACAATTCTGGGCCATGTTCTTGAAGAAAGCCACATACAGCTGGCGGGAGTGGAAGATGGTAGCAGCACAGATCCTAGTCCCCCTGACCTGCATCACCCTGGCCCTCCTGGCCATTAACTACTCCTCAGAGATCTTCGATGACCCCATGCTGAGGCTGAGCTTGAGCGAGTATGGAAGAACCATTGTACCCTTCTCAGTCCCTGGCACCTCACCACTGGATCAGCAGCTCTCAGAACACCTGAGGGACATGCTGCAGACAGCAGGACAAGAACCCCGTGAGGTGCTAGGTAAGAGCCAGTGGGGCCTGTGGGGATGTAGGGTGGGCAGAGCTCAGCTCCCCACTGTGGCAGTGGCAACATCTGGGGTGAGTAGTCCTTTGTGCTCTGAGACCCATAGGATGTGAACAGCATCCCTATCGTTGCCCCCCTCCCACACACACACACAGAGATACCATCACACAGGTGTGACACCTGTAATCTCAGCACTCTAGGAAACTGAGACAGGAGAATTAGAAATTCGAGGCCACCTGGGAAACTTAGTGAGTTAGTAAGGTTTTAAAAATTAAAAAGGGGCTGGGGAATGTAGCTCAATTTGAAGGCAGAGAGAGAGAGACAGAAACAGAGAAAGAGGGAGGGAGAGAGAGAAAAGAAGGAAGAAGAGGAGGAGGAGGAGGAAGAAGAAGAGGAAGAACTCTAAACTAGTGATAGAGAACCTTTTAGAGTTTTCAGTGATAACAGTCTGCAGTGGCATTCATGCCACAGGTTTGCCACCACTCTTTAAACTATCTCCAGCATCTGGAACAGTTGTTGGGGCTGGGGAGATAACTCAGTGGCTTAAGTGTCTGCCTAGTAAGCACAAGGTCCTGAGTTTGATCCCTGGTACCAAAAATAAAAATAAAAATATAAAGCTTTATTTCCACTAGAACAGTTGTGCTGTGGATGAATAGAATGTGCTAGGAGGTTTTATTTTCTTGACTCCTTTCACATCCTTCCCAGAAGCACGTAGCAGATGATTGATGAAAATGTCGGCAAAAATGATGTCTTTCTTAAGAAATGCATGACATAGAGGCAGTTGGGAGCATGCTGGCACTGTGGGGTGTGGTGCACGTACATCTAACCAGGCAGGAGCCCCTGCAGCCCCTGCTTGGCAGTGCAATGAATAACACTGGGACATCAGTGGGTGCCCTGCTTCCCTACCCTGTACCCTTGATGCTACCTTTACTCCTCAGGTGACCTGGAAGAGTTCCTGGTTTTCAGGGCCTCAGTGGAGGGCGGAGGCTTTAATGAGCGCTTTCTGGTGGCAGTGGCCTTCAAAGATGAAGTAAAGAGAACTGTTGTCACTGCCCTGTTCAACAACCAGGCCTACCACTCTCCAGCCACTGCTCTGGCCATCGTGGACAACCTTCTGTTCAAACTACTGTGTGGTCCCCAGGCCTCAATCGAGGTCTCCAACTACCCCCAGCCCCGGAGCGCCCTCCAGGCCGCCAAGGATCAGTTCAGCGAGTATGTGAGGCCTCCCCAACAGGAGCCCAAACCAGGACTGACCATCTGGGGTACTGGTAGAAATAAGGCACTACAAATGGACAAAGCAGTTTCTGTCCGCTAGACACTGCTGGCTTTCAGTCAGGAAAACCTTGTCCCAGAGCTATCCACATTCACCTCTCCTGTGGCCAAAAATCAGGGTCATTGACAGCTGGAGGGGGAAGGAAAACTGAGAGCACTGAAAAACAGTCCCCCTCGAGGGCTCCATACTGTACCCAAAAATCAATCTAAGAGTTAGTTAAGGCTTTTGATGGTGACATTGGACCAGGCAGGAGAATGCTTATCTAACAGTTTTAAGAAAGCATTCAGTTGGATGTGGTGTATATGCAGATAATTTCAGCATTTTTGGAGACTGAGGCAGAAAGTTTGCCAGTTCAAACCCAGCCTGGTCAACTTACTAACTTGGTGAGACCTTATCTCAAAATAATATTTTAAAAGGGAGGGGGAGTAGAGATGTAGCTCAGTGTGAAGGCTTTGGGTTCAGTCCCTAGTACTGGACAAAAATGGAAGAAAAAATATCATTCACACATCCACAGTCACACACGCACGCACGCACACACACACGCCATCATTTGCTTGTTGGTGTATTCACAGAGGTAGACACCCTCACTTCGATGTAGCCTTTTATTGAAAATCTCATCACTCCAAAAGAAACCTGTACCCATTAACATCCACCGCTGACTTTTCCCCAGCCCCTAGCAAGTGTACATCTTTGTCTCTATGGAGTACCTATTCTAGATGTTTTGTAAAAATGTAATCAAACACCATATGACCACTTGGTCCTGCTGCTCTCAGTTGGTGTGGCAGTGTCAAGGTTTATCCAGGTGCCTGCATCATTTATTCCTTTCTTTTTCTTTTCTCCAACTCCTCTACCTGCTCTTCCTCCCTCTTCCTTCTTCCGATCCCCATCTTCTTCCTCTCCTGCCAAATATTTTCTGTCCCAAAAGTAATTGTTAAGACAACTAGGATGCCTTTAAGCCACAGAATGTTAGAACCTGTGTTTGGAAGGTGTTGTCATCAACTGGATGCAGAACACAGAATGTACAGGGAGGGGAAATTAGCTACTGTAGTAATTCAGGCATCCAACAATGTTGTCTGAACTGGGGTAATGTGGAAAAAGCATGGCAAGAGTTCCTAGCCAGCAAACAGAAAGAGCAACAAGGGGTACGAACACTAAATTTGTATATAGGTGGCTTGAGGACACGTGGAGCTTGGAAAGGGGATGCTGCCCTCTGTCACAACATGACATTCAGAGGCACCTTCCTTAGCAGTGGGGATTTTTTGGTTCTCTTGACTCCTCCCCCTTGAATGTTCTGGCTACCACGTTGCATGCTTTGGAAAATAATGACCCAACAGCGCAATCTTTACTGCCACCTAGACACACTGCTTTGTCTTTCTCAGGGGCCGAAAGGGACTTGACATTGCCCTCAATTTGCTGTTTGCCATGGCGTTCCTGGCTAGCACATTCTCCATATTGGCAGTTAGCGAGAGGGCTGTCCAGGCCAAACATGTCCAGTTTGTGAGTGGTATCCATGTGGCTACTTTTTGGCTCTCTGCTCTGCTGTGGGACCTCATCTCCTTTCTCATCCCCATTCTGCTGCTTCTGGTAAGTGCTGGACAGTGCTGGACTTTGACCTACATATAGCCAGGACTTGCCTGGGGGACCTCTGTGTGGAACCAAAACCAGCAGAGGCTGCTCCCTTCTGCTCCAGGATCAAGAATTGCACCTTAACAGGCTTAACTAATTATATCTTCAAAGATCCCTGATTCCAGGATGACAGTAGGAAACTGGAGGTCTTGCCTTGTCTGTTCTCCATAGCCTATTCCTACCTCTCTTGGGTAGGCAGGACCTGGAATGAACCAGCTGTCCTGGTTCCAGCGATACCAGCCAAAGAGAGAAGTGAAAACGGCTGATCAGAGAGGGTCTCATCCAAAAGCCACCATGGGGCCAACAGCCCTGGCCTGGCTGACAAGGACCACTGAATGATTATATAACCCCTTGCATCCTCCTGGGTGCTGTCTACTAGTCATGCACCAAGTTATTTCCTCTATATTGCTACAGGTGGTATTCCGGGCCTTTGATATACATGCCTTCACTCAGGATGGCCATGCAGCTGACATATTGCTGCTGCTCATGCTCTATGGCTGGTCCATTGTTCCCCTCATGTACCTCCTGAGTTTCTTCTTCTCGGGTGCATCCACTGCCTACAGCAGGCTGACCATATTCAATATCCTGTCCGGCATCGCCACCTTCCTCATAGTCACTATCATGCGCATCCCAGGTGAGTGCATGAAGACCACCCTCGCCCTGGATCTGTCTTTGGGCAGGTATGATGTGTCCTGCAGTACTGACTGGTCTGCACCTCCTCACCACAGCCTTGAAGTTAGAAGAACTTTCCAGAACCCTGGATCATGTGTTCCTGGTGCTGCCCAACCACTGCCTAGGAATGGCAGTCAGCAGCTTCTATGAAAACTACGAGACACGGCGGTATTGCACTTCTTCAAAGGTTGCCACCCAGTACTGCAAGAAATATAGTGAGTGCCCAACCACTCCCGTCAGTAGTCCCTTCCTCTGAGCTCTGCCCAGGGTACCACTTCGCTCCAAATTTCCCCAGCCATGGGATGTTTCAGCTGTCAGTAACACAATACCACAGGTAGGGCAAATTATGAGCAGAGAAGCTTCTTTTGCCCTGTGACCTTTCAACGACAAGCACTCGCATCTGGTGCTCTAAACATTAGATTTTTTTTTTTTTTGTATTTTTTTAGGGAAGGGTCTACAGAACATTTAGGGTTTCACTACTAGATTGGACTTGTAGTGATCCACCTGTTTACAGACTCCCAATAAACACTAGATTTCTACCCTGTTTAACACCTCACAGTGGGCCCTCAGTGTTAATACATAGCCACACCCAAACCAAAGTGGGGCTCCTCTTATTCTTTCTGGCCTTGTGCCCATCTGCCTGGCCACCTCTGCTGTCCACACTGCTACCACATATCCCAGGCCTGCCTCTGCTTCTGCTCTGTGTTTCTGTCTTGATGTCCTGTGGCTCTGGAACAGAGAACCGTAGCCCACAGCTTAATGAACAGACATGTATCCTATCCTGAGGTCCAAAGTAAGGGTGTGGCCAGGGCCAGGTTCCCTCTAAATGTTCAGGGGAGGGGTCTTCCTGTCTCTCAGCTTCCCAAGCTCCAGAGTTTCTCAGTTGGGCAGCACCACTTAATCTTTTTTTTTTTTTCATCATCTCCTTCCATGTCCTGCTTTCCTTCCCTACATACTGAGAATTGAACCCAAGGCCTTCACACTAAGCTTCATACCCAGCCTCTTTTTTAGTTGGTTTGTTTCATGGAGCAGGGTTCATCCTGTCTTTCTGTAAGAACAGGACACTTGTCACTGAATTCAGGGCCCACCCTAAATCTACAATGACATCTCAGGAGCCTTAACTAATTACATCTTCAAAGATCCTACCCCTAAGCAAAGCCATAGAGGGTTAGCCTTTGAGCCTCTCTCTGGGATCTTGTCTGTACCTGCAGTGGTCTTCAAGGTGTTTTGAGGTCAACTCTGGCCCCTTGCCCACTCCAGGCCCAGTGCCCAGTGCTGCTGAGCATCACCATAGTACTGGTGCTTATCATGGGCCTATCTCCTTGACTGTACCTCCCAAAAGAACGTGATGTGTACATCACATCTCAACCATTCCTCCTCAAGCTAGCAGGTGTGAGCCATGGATGAGGATATGACCAGTCCCTCAGCACAGGTGTGGAAGAGACACTTCACATAGCAAAAGGAAGGTAGTTGAGGCTCCCACATGGCATTGACGGTGATAGGACACATCTTTGGGGGAGGACTAGGGAGCCTTGGGGCCCAGGCATTTGTTGTGGGGAAGCCTGGCCTGGGATCCAGGAGGGAGGAGGGCACTTGGCTAGAGGCCCCAGCCTGGCTCTCTGCCCTGCACAGACATTGAGTACCAGGAGAACTTCTACGCCTGGAGCACTCCTGGAGTCGGCAAGTTTGTGACCTCCATGGCCACCTCAGGGTGTGTCTACCTTACCTTGCTCTTCCTCATCGAAACCAACATGCTGTGGAGAATGAGGACCTTCATCTGTGCCTTCTGGAGGAGGTGGATGCTGGTGAGTGTTCGTCGGCAGCTCAGAGGCCCTGGCCACACTCCCAATTTTCCTGCTGGTGTCTAGAATGCAAAGGGCTTTCTTGATCTCAACTTGGCAGTTCATCTGCCTGGGCAGCCCTGCCACACAATTAGACATGGCCTTAGCCTCTTGGTGCACTGTTAGTATTTATGGCTCAGGAGGTCACAGGTCTCAACCCTCATAAGGACTACCTTAAATCCTGTGTTCCTGTTGCCAGAGTTGGCCCATAGGCCAAGATTGCTTCTAAGCAAGGAGGTAATAGGGCCACATAGGGGTGCTCCACACATTATTGCATACTTGTTTTTGTACTGGAATTAAACCCAGAATCTTTGTATTGAACTACAACCTCAGCTTTTTTTTTTTTTTTTAAAAAGGGGGTCTTACTAAATGCTAAATTTCCCAGGCTGAGCCTGAGTTTGTAATCATGCTGCCTCACCTTCCCAGAGTTAGGGTTATAGGTGTGCACAGTCAGCCTCGTACATTTGTATTTCTCACATATACATCATGTCTCCACCTGATCCCTCATATTACTAAATAAAATCTGCTGAGATCACATTAGATATCTGGGGCCAATTGAGTTCTCTAAAATATTAACGTTTCTCTAAAAAGGAGTTCTCTTGATGTGTCACAGTCGTCTATGCCAGATACTCAGAAGCCTGAGGCAGAAGGATCACTTGCCCCAGCCTGGGCAACTTAAGTAAGCCCTCATCTCAAAAAACATAAAATTTTCCCTCATATTCCTCAGAAAAATGTATCATTTTCTTCCTGAATGTTGGCAGTTCTTATAGTACTGGATAATTTGTTTCCTAGATGTTGATTATAGTCCCTATAGCCATTCACCTTTTCTTGTAAAAGTTCTTAGTGATCATATGGGGCCTGGACTGAGGTGAGATGGCCCAGAGGACTTAGTCCTTCCTATCAGATGTTGCATGTCCATTGTACTCCTTGCCCTTCCTCCCATGGGGATGAGATTCACATGTGTTTGTTTCAAACAATTAGACAGAATTGCACAGCCGAATATCAGTGGTTCCTGAGGACCTCGATGTGGCACAAGAGAGGAACCGAGTCCTGACGCCGAGCTTGGACTCTCTGCTTGACACGCCTCTAATCATCAAGGAGCTCTCCAAGGTAACAGACAGAGGCCCTTCCCTCCACAGGGCCACGCAGCCAACCAGCAGGTCCTGAGCCTGGAGTTGGCAGGGACTAAGGGTAGGGTACTTGGCCTCCTCACTTGGTATTTCCTACTGGGCACCCCACAGGTGTATGAACAGCAGGCACCCTTCATTGCTGTAGATAGGATCTCTCTCGCAGTCCAGAAAGGTGAATGCTTTGGTCTCCTGGGTTTCAATGGAGCTGGAAAGACCACAACGTTCAAAATGCTGACTGGGGAGGAAACCATCACTTCAGGGGATGCCTTTGTTGGGGGTTACAGCATCAGCTCTGACATTGGAAAGGTAGGTACTGCAGGGAGGCCCTGCTGGGGTGGGATGGCAAAGTAGGAGGTGCCCTGGAGCTAAGGGTGATGGGCTGTCTTCTATCCATAGTGAGCACAGCACACCAGGACAAAACCACAAGGATCAGGGAACAGATAAATGGGAGCCAGAGAGATACGGCCAGTGCTGAGGGAACTGCTTTCAACCCAGAGCTACTCTATATCAGCCAATGTGGACATGGATTTAGAGGCTTGTTGAGTGAAATGGACAGAAAAAAAGGGCAGGATCCCACTTATAGTTTTCCTGAACTTGACTGAACCCCACAAGGTGAGGCTGGACTAGGGCTAGTCCACCTGTTCCCTGACCCTTGGCTAAAGCACAGAAGGCCCCCATATGTCAGTCAGAGCAGGAGGAAAGAGAAGACTCTGTGCCTAACAAATGGCCAGAGAATTTTCTCTAGAACTAGCAACACAGCTCCTCAGTTATGGACCTCAGGGGCCAGACGGCTTGTAGGTCTTCTCTAGGGGAGGGCCTCGTTCTGGGGCTTTAAAAGTAATTATTCCCAGGCTAGTGAGATCATTCAGTGGTCTAAAGTGCCTGCTTAGGAAAGCTTAGGCAACCACAGGAACCACAGTTCAATTCCTGG
Organism: Capromys pilorides; assembly: GCA_004027915.1. Taxonomy (NCBI): domain Eukaryota; kingdom Metazoa; phylum Chordata; class Mammalia; order Rodentia; family Capromyidae; genus Capromys; species Capromys pilorides. Next base: position 11,772 of record PVKN010020989.1, read on the forward strand.
CACCACATGCTGCACCAGCCATACCCCCAGGGCAGGCTGAGCTGGCCATAATAAAGTAAATAAATAAGCCAAAAAAAACAAAAAAGTATTCTCTGTGTTTAAAGAAATAAATAGAGGCTGGAAAGATAGCACCTGACTAGAAAGCACAAAGACCTGAGTTTGATCCCCAGTACCACATGCTGTATAGGCCCTGGAACGCAGGTGCACCATGCTGACCACCAAAGCCAGGCATGGTGGTGCACACCTGTAATCCCAGTGCTGGGGAGACTGAGACAGAAGATCACTGCAAGTCTGGACTGTAGAGTGAGACCCTGTACCAAATCAATACATAATTAATTTAAAAAAGAAAGAAATGGTCAGACACGGTGGCACGTCTGTAATTTCAGCACTGGTGAGGCTGAGGCAGGAGAACTGCCACGAGTTTGAGACCAGCCTGAGCTGCATAATAAACTCAAAAATAAAACGTAGCCTCTTATCCTGGCACACACTTATAATCCCAATACTCAGGAAGCTGAGGTAGGAGAATCCCTCAATGAGGCCAGCCTTGGCTACATTGTGAGTTCAAGGCCAATCTAAAACCTAAAAAAGACCTTGTCTCAAAAAAACACCACCACCACAACTACTGCTACAAATAATAATAATGAAAGAAGCTGGGTGTGGTAGCACATACCTGTAATCCTAGCATTTGGGAGCCTGAAGCAAAAAAATTCCCTATGAGTTTAGAACCAGCCTGGACTACATAATGAGTCCTGTTTGCGGTAGTATATGCCTGTAGACCCAGCACTATATAAGGCTGAGGTAGGAAGATTGTTAGTTCAAGGCCAGACTGGGCAATTTAAAGAGACCCTTTCTCAAAATTTAAAAAGGACAGGTGATATAGCTCAGTGCAGAGACCCTGCGTTCAATCTCTAGTACAAAAAGGAGATACAATTGGAAATATATATAGGAGAGAAAAAAAACTAGGTACAGTGTAATCTGGACCTGGAGGAGAGAGGGAGAAGTGCTAATTATATTTAATAAAGTTCTACAGGGAAAGGAGAGAATAAGGGAGAGGTAATAGTGGAAGAAATAATGACAGAATTTTCCAGAACCATTAAAAACATAGTCTAGGGCTGAGGCTTAAGATCAGTGGTAGAGCGGCCGGCGAGATGGTTCAGTGGTCTAAAGCGCCTGCTTAGGAGGGCACAGGCAACTGCGGGGACTGCAGTTCGATCCCCGGCACCACATGCTGCGCCAGCGCCACCACCAGGGCAGGCTGAGCCAGCCACAAAATGAATAAATAAAGAAACAAACACAACAAGAAAACAAATAAATAAATAAATAAAATTAAAAAAAAAAAGATCAGTGGTAGAGTACGTGTCTAGCATTTCTGAGTTCCTGGGTTCAATATCTAGCAACACATGCACACACGCACGCACGTACGCACGCGTGCGTACACACACACACACACACACACAAACATATACACACGCACAAATAAATAAGTAAAAATAAAAAGTAGCCTCTAGCCTGGCATGATGGCACACACCTGTAATCCCAATACTCAGGAAGCTGAGGTAGGAGAATCACTGAATGAGGCCAGCCTTGGCTACATAGTGAGTTCAAGGCCAGCCTAAAAACTAAAAAAACAGGTGCTACAGGCCCAGTATAATGGCATAAGCCTGAAATCCCAGCACTTAGAAGGCTGAGGCAAAAAGAAGGAAAGGAGAAGGAGGAGAAAGGGACTTGCCCCTTCCCAGCTGGTAAAGGTAGTGGGGCAGCAAATAGCACAGGAGGCCCCCCACCTCACTGTATTCCAGCTCTGCTGGAAGCCAGGAGACACACAGAGACAACCGCTGTGCCATTTAACAGTGTCACCTCCCACAGTGGTACTGCCCATAAGCACCTCTTATTAGAACTAGCCCCAGTGCATGTTACACATAATTTAAACATTGGGGGGAATCAATAAATAAGTGATCAGTTATATATAGTTTTGTGATCACTGTGTATAATGGTTCTTGAGCCAACCTGCCCATGTGGCTGCTTGTTGTGGACCAGCCCCAGGCTAGATCACCTGTTAGCCTCTTTGGGGCCTCTCTAGGAGCCTCCCTGATCCTTCCAGGTCCTTTCTGTGACCCTACAGAAGTGCTGCTGGGAAAGCTTCCATTGTGAGTATCTGGGATGGCCTGGGCACCAGCTCCATGGCCCAGACTGTATGGGCTCTCTGGAAGGCTCAGAAACAGCCATCCTGGCAGGTGGTTTCTGTGGTCCTCTGTCAAGGCACCTCTCTCCAATCCACCCCTCTTGGTGCGGTCCTCACCCAGGTGCGGCAGAGGATGGGTTACTGCCCACAGTTTGATGCCCTGCTGGACCACATGACTGGCCGGGAGATGCTGGTCATGTATGCACGTCTGCGGGGCATCCCTGAACGCCTCATTGGTGCCTGTGTAGAGAATACACTTCGAGGCCTGCTTCTGGAGCCACATGCCAACAAGCTGGTCAGATCATACAGGTGCGTTATCAGCCAAACTTCACCCCAGTGAAAAGATGAGACCCAGCCCTTCCCAGGGTAGAGTAAGGCTCTTTCTTAGCATAGAGCTGGAGTGACTGACAAAACAGGTCAGTAGGCAGGGCCTTCCCACCATGGCTCCAGGATCAAGTAGGAATTTGGTATGACCCAAATGTCAGATGAGAAGCCACGGATGGTTCCTACCACCTACAGACAAGATCAGCCAGTGAGTGATGCTGGGTCTCTATTGACCCCCTGGGTGCAGATAGATGGTATTCTTGACCCATGTGGTATAAATCCACATCTATATATGGGGTCTGTGGCTTTATGTGATGGGCTTCACCTCCCTCCTCTCACCTGGGTACTCTGAAGTCACCGGTCTACTGGGACTTGGGGAGTTCATGCTAATTATCAGCCCGCCTGGTACTCCTTTACCCCTAGTGGTGGGAACAAGCGCAAGCTGAGCACTGGCATTGCCCTCATTGGTGAGCCTGCAGTCATCTTCCTGGATGAGCCTTCTACCGGCATGGACCCTGTAGCTCGGCGCCTGCTATGGGACACTGTGGCCCGGGCTCGAGAGTCTGGCAAGGCCATTGTCATCACCTCCCACAGGTAACACCTGGGTCTCTGTGGGTCAGTGGAATAGCCTAAGTAGGGATTATGGAACAAATGAAGGGTTCGGGGAGGAGAGACCTGTCAGCAGCTGGCACAAACCCTGTCAGATTTCCCATCTCCTCACATGGGCCACACTCAGCATGAGAATCAGGAACAGACTGATCTGGGCATTAGCAGCCATCTGTCTGCACAGCCCTTGTATTCTGAGAGAGCATGAGCTTCCTCCAGCCCTGTCTCAGGCCTCCACTCTTCTTCCCAGCATGGAGGAATGTGAGGCCTTGTGCACCCGGCTGGCCATCATGGTACAGGGTCAGTTCAAGTGCCTGGGCAGCCCTCAGCATCTCAAGAGCAAGTTTGGCAGTGGCTACTCCCTGCAGGCCAAGGTCCGGACTGAAGGTCAGCAGGAAGCACTGGAGAAATTCAAGGCATTTGTGGACCTGACCTTCCCAGGTGTGTGCTAACTCTGAAAGCCTCTAAGGGTAGGGCCTGGAGATCTGCCTGGGCCTCTGTCTTCTGCTGTGCAGAGTCTGTACCTCACCTCACGTCCCACATCCCTGACCCCTGGGACCAAGCCCACAATTCTGTATATCAAACCACCCACTCCGTTGCGCGAGCATGGCCCTTACAGCTCTCTTCTTTGTGCAGGCAGCATCCTGGAAGATGAACACCAAGGCATGGTCCACTATCACCTGCCTGGCTACAACCTGAGCTGGGCAAAGGTGAGCAGAAACTTAGCCCCTGCTGGGTGCTAGCAGGGATTAGGGAAGGTCCCTCCAGGAGTCTCCCCTTTTACCATAATC
>PVKN010020990.1:0-15706 GCA_004027915.1 Capromys pilorides
CTCCTTCTTTCTCATTGATTCTTATTAATCTCACATTGTTCATTTTGCATCATCTTGCAGATGCTGAATTACTTTTTCCTGCATCCTGGTTGTTTTTAAGAGGTCCTTTTTTACTTTTTCACTTGCTGTTACTTTGTCTTCAAGATCTGAAATCCTATCTTCACTTTTGTTCATATGGTGTTGCCAGCTTGTGATTGCAATTTTCTTTTCTTGTATATGTCTTTGAACCTGTTTCATGTGATCTATTTCTTTCTTATATTGCTCATTTTAGAATTCCATCATTTTTCTAATCTCCTCTAATTTTTTTTATCAATGTCTTCCTTAGATGCATGTATTAAGTCTTTCATTATAGTTATCCTTTCTTTTTCTACTTCAGAGGTTGTTTCTACTCTCATTTCCTCTCTACCTTTCTGCAGTTGTTCATTTACTTCAGACACTATTAATTTATAGATGACTTTTTTTACTTCATTGGTTATTTCTGATCTGATTCCTTCTATGCTTTTCTGCAGCTATTTTTTTTTTTTTTATTTCAGGCTCTAGTAATTCAAAGATTTCTTTTTTAGCTTCAGAGGTTATCTCCAGTCTGTGTTCCTCTATACATTTCTGCATTTGTTTATTTCAGATGCTACTAATTCAGAGATTTCGGCTGCATGATTCCCATTTTGTTCTATGGTAGTATCTCTTCTATTTGCTCCAGGTGGGCTTGGGACCTGAGATTGCATTTTACTCCTTGTCTGTATCATTCTGTATAGTACTGACCTTTGATGCAGAACTGTGTGTCCATGGGTTGGTTGGTCAGTCTGAGCTGCTGGGTCAGCTGAGCTGCTTGTATGTCGGGGGAGGGGGGTCTCACTCATGTGGCGGGCCTGGCTGCTGGGTAGGCTGTGCTTCTGGCAGCCCTCAGAAGGTCTCACTCACGTGGCAGGCCTGGCTGATGGATGGGCTGCGTTGCTGCTGGACCAGTTTAGGTCTCACTCATGCAGGCGAGCTTTGCTGCTGTGATGGCGGAGACGCTGGCGGGCTGGGTTAGGTCTCCTGGCTGTATATTTTGATCACCCTTCCTAAATATTTTTACCACAGAAATGTCTGTGAGGTAATGAATATGTTTCTTGACTTAATTTTCATATCAATATGTCTCAGTTTCCTCCATTAACGTATACAATTTAAACTCGTTGATTAAAAATGAATAAAAAGACAGCACAGAATGAAACAAAAATATGTGTCTAGATTTTTATTTGAGCCTATGTAATTCTGAGAAAAAGTTTTCATGTATCATTTGGGCAATTTTTCTAATAAAGTAGAACATGAAGTCTATGGCATAGCCAAAGGAAAATAAGTAAAAATGAGTAGCATTAAGAAAACAAAATGCCTTCTGGGAATATGGAGAGTGGTAGGCAGCAGAGAAAGAGCCTCTCTGAGATGTGCTGTCCAGATACTGGACTGTAGCTGTTACAGGAGGTGAAGGAGGGAAGTGGGTCCCCCGGACTCAGAAAAGATCTAAAATAAGACTTGTAGCCCATGGGGAGAGAAAAGATAGAAACTTTAACAAAGAAGAGGGTGGTTGGATGTCATGGCCATGACCAGATTATCTTCTCTCTGATAAGATGGACTCTGCATGGTAGGACTGGCTGGTGAGTGGAGAGGAGCTGGGAGTACAGCAGAAGAGGATGATGGGCAGCCAGCCATCTTGAAGAGGGCCAGCTGAGCTCAACTAGTGGCTCCAGCTGACTCCAGGCCCACAGAAGGTGGGCAACTGCTTCAGACTGCGCATGCATCTGGGCTCAGCTCTGTGGCCAAGAACCAGCCTGAGCATGAGAAGCAAGAGTATAGATTTGTTAAGATTATCCACAATCCTTTTGTAAAGGCACTGCTGGTTAGTAGGGTAAATCAACATGGATCTGGACTCTGTCTTCACATGTCTATCAGTGATAGCAGAGACAAACCTTGAAGTAGATCTTTCTCTCTCTCTCTGTGTCTCTCTGTCTGTCTGTCTCTCTTTTTCTCTCTCTCCCTCTTTTTCTCTCTCTCCATTTTGCTTTGTTTTTATTTTTGATTTTTTAGTTATTATTTGATCTTTTTAAATCTTGTTTTCATATGAGTGTGAATAAGATTTATAGTTTCTTTACAGTTGTTGCTTTGTTCTTTTATTTCTTTCTTCTCTCTCCTATCTTCTGCACCAGTTTCCCAAAGTTTGCATGATCCTCGTTTGTCCTCCAGCCTGGATTATAATCTTTTCATCTTCTCCTATTTTTTTTCCTTGCCCCTTTTAAATTTTCACATCTTAAGATAAAATGGATGTATTGAAGATTTATTTACTGCATAAAATTTTATGGCTTGTATTCTTTTTTAAAAAATGTATTTAGTACAGTGTCTACAGGCTCTCACTACACAGATAAGACTCCTAGTAATCCTCCTGTTTTCAGCCTCCCAAGTGCTGGGATTTTAGGCATGTGCCACCACACTGAGTTTCAATTGAGGTCTCGGCATGACCTAGGGGCAGGGCTGGAACAGCACGACCAGGGATCAAATCCTGGTTCCTGTGTCTGCCTAAGAAGGGGCTTTAATCCACTGTGCTATCTGGTCAGCCCTTTGGTTTGTTTTCAGTTTAATTATATAACCACAAAGCTAGTTCATATAATTAAAGCTGGCAAATTAATAGTTACCTCAACTTATCATTTTCTAGTGTTAGGTGCTATTGTTATATTGACTGTACTACTTAGTGAATGACATAATTGTTCTAAACAGTTGTTGTGCCTGGTATTCCAGACTAGGACTGACTAAAGGTCACAGAAAGTACTGTGGTACTGTGCCAAAGAACCTGTAGCTAGGCAAACCAGGCAGCAGATTCTCATGCCCAATAAACTGAAGAGGTGGGATCTTGCAACAGACTCAAAGCCCAAAAGCCAACTAAACCTGGAAGACACCTCTGAGTAGTCATTTTCTAAGGGTTCTAAGTACTAGCAATTAAAACTGACTACTCACCATAGGCAATTTACAAGCATCAACCTAAGAATTAAACTGAACACAAAAAAAGAAAAGAAAATGAAAAGACACTTAAACAAGATGCAACTCCAGATATCCAGTTCATCAAAGGCAAAACCTAAGGGAAAATGAGGTGAAACAATAAAAAATCCACATCCTCTGGCTTCTCTTAAGTGGTACCAACAAGGCAATTGAGCAAGGCACTAGAAAAAAAGCTATAATTTCTCCAATAACTACAGAAATGGTGGCCACAATAAAAAAGAACATGATTAGTGACACTAGAGAAGATACAGATAAAGTAGAGGAGCTTAGGAAAATGATGGAAACCATGGAAGTTCAAAATAGGAAAGGAATAGAATCTATAAGCAGATTCGAGCAGGAGACTAAAAACTGCACTGAAAGAATCCACAGCAGAATAAACCAATATGAAGACAGAAGAACAGCTATGGAAAACAGGCTTGCAATTCCTAAGCATGAACAGAAAGACTTTTTAAAAATAGTATGAGACTATGAGAAATAAATCAAGCAGACACTAGATGATGCAAAGAAGAATAACATAAGGTTGACTGGGGTCAATGTCAGTGAAAAAGCAGGAGATAGCACGAATGACAAAAAGAATAGTATATTCACCGATGTTATGGCAGAGAACTTCCCTGGCAGGGAAAAAGAATTTGATGTATAGGTAGGTGAGGCACATAGATCTCAAATTAGTCATAGTCAAAAATTCTACAGCAAGGCATATAATAGTCAAGATTCTAGAAATTCAGTACAAGAACAGAATACAATACTGTAAGATATTATAGAAAAGAAAAAAAAATCACATATAAAGGAAGGCTTATCAGAATCAGAGTTGGCTTCTCAACATAAACACTCTAGTAAGGAAGAGCTTGTAGTGAAGTATTTAAAGACCTAGAGCAAAGCACTCCAACCATGATTGATGCACCCCACGAAACTATCTTTCAAAACTGATGGAGCACATGAGATATTCTCTAAAAGAGACCACACATGAACTCCTAGAACATGCTTAAGTAAATGGAAAGGAATTGAAATTATCCAATACATATTATCAGACTATAGTGCAATGAAATTGAGAATAAATGGCAAAAGAAACCTCAAGAACTACACAAACACATGAAATTAAATAGTATCCTCTTGAACAACCAATGGGTCACACATGAAGGGAAAGAAAAAAAAATTAGATTCTACAACTAAATGATAATACCAATCATTTTGAAATGCTAACATCAGAATTTATGGGACACAATGAAAGCATTCCTACAAGGGAAATTTATAGCAGTGAATAACTATACCAGGAAAACAGAGTGAGCTCAAATAAATAAGTTAATGTTGAACTTCAAGTTTCTAGACAAAGAAGAGCAGGCCAAGCCCGAAGCTCATATGAGGAAATAAATGATAAAACAAGAGCAGGAATTAATGCAGTGGAGACTGAGAAAACAATACAAAGAATCAATGAATCAAAGAGATGGTTCTTTTAAGATGAAATAAAAATCAATAAACTCTTACTCAATCTTATCAAAAAAGAAAGACTCAAATCCATGCAACTAAAAATGAAAAGAGTAAAATCAAAACAGATGCTTCACAAATCCAGAAGATCAGTTATCCTTCCTTTAGGAACTCATATTTTAATAAGATGCAAAATGCAGCAGAAATGGACAGATTCATAGATATCTATGAATTGCCAAAAGCTGAGTCAGGGACATATAAATATAAGCAAATCAATATTAGCCTTTGAATTTAAAGATGTCATTAAAAACCTACCAACAAAGAAAAGCCCATGCTCTGACAAATTCACTACTGAACTATAAAAATATTGAGAAGACCTAATAACACTGCTTCTCAAGTTCTTTAATGAAACTGAAAGGGAAGCAACACTCCCAAATTCATTCCTGGAAGTAAGCATTACCCTGATACCAAAACCAGAGAAGGATCCATCTAAGAATGAGAAGTATTTTTCAATCTCACTAAGTGAACATAGACGCAAAAGTCCTCAGTAAGTTACTGGGAAACAGAATGCAGCAAATCATCAAGATTATACACCATGAGCAAGTAGGATTCATCCCAGTGATGCAAGAATGGTACACCATACTCAAATCAATAAATGTAATGCACCATATTAATAGAGCCAAAGCAAAAATTATGTTATCTCAATAGATGCAGAAAAAGCATTTGACAAAGTCTAATACTCATTCATGAAAAAAAGCTATAGAAAATTGGAATGGATAGTCTTAATCTCAATTTGATAAAACCCATCTATGACAAAAAAATAGTCAACATCATACTATAGGTACAAAGGCTGAGAGCTTTCACTCTGAAACTAGGAATAAAGCAAAGATGCCCAAAGTCATCACTTGTGTTGGGTTGCTAACTGGTGGTCAATTTGTTACACCCAGCTGAAATGTACTGGTGCTGGGTGCTGGGTACGGGAGGCTCAGCTGAGGATCAATGCCAGTGGCGTGAGGCATAACTGGAGAAGTTGTTGAGAGGCTGTTAGGAAAGCTATTTGGAGAAGTTGCTGGATCTGTTGGAAGTTACTGGTTCTCTTGGGCTATTCTGCCAGAGGACCTTGTCATGCTGGCTTTCCTGATGATCTTGGCTGTTCTTGTCAGAGGAGGAGCTCAGGACCTCTTTGTTGCTGTGAATGGCTATGGTTCATTTTAAGGGAGCTCTGATCGTCACCTTGAGGATCATTTCCTGGCTCTGGAGGGACAGAGGTTCACTGATTTGTCTCCAGAGAAGCTTATCATGTTGGATTTCCTGATGGGAACTCAGCTTTCCTCATTTCTGGAGGATCTCAGGACCTCACTCTTGCTTAAGATGGCTGTGGTACTTTTCAGCGGAGCTCTGGTGCTTACTTTGAACATTGTTTCCTGGCTCCAGTTCAGATTCCTCAACTTGCTAGAACAATTTCTCATCCCACTGGCATATGCTTTCTAGCTTCCATAATTTACTTTTTGAGACCCAAAAGTAAATTATGGATTTACTTCCCAGTGCAGATCAGCAGTCCTGCCTGATACATCATCATGAGCTCTAGGTCTCCAGTTAGACTCATGCGAGGCACTGTTGTGAGCTCTAGGTTTTCAGCTGGACTCATGTAGGGTATTAGGATCCAGGCTTTCAGTTGGATCTTTAGTCTTTAGTGTGTGGACAGATTTCTTGCACTCTTTGTATATCATTCTTTGGATGATTCAATATAAAGTAATATTATAAAATATGTGTCCTGAATTATGTTGTTCACCTTACAAAAACCCCAAACCATGACACCACTGTTATCCATTATATTTCTGGAAACATTAGCCAGAGCAATTAGATAAAATAAAGTAATTAAAGGAATAACAACAGGAAAGAAAGAAGTTAAATTATCATTATTTGCTGCAGACATGTTACTCTATGTGGAGGACCTCAAAAGCACCAACTAAAGACTTTCATATTAACAAAATTCAGTAGTATAGCTGGGTATAAAGTCAAAATTCAAAAGTCAAGTCTTCCTCTACATGAATGACAAACTCACTGAAGGAGAAATTAGGCCAGCAACGTTTCACAAGAGTATCCAAGAAAATGAAATACTTAGAAATCAATCTAACGAAAGGGAGTGAAAAATCTCTACATTGCAAACTACAATACTCTGAAAAAGGTTGTAGTTGGTATCAGAAAGTGGAAAGATATCCTTGCTCTTGCTAAGATAGATGTAAGGTGGTGAAAAAGACCACTCTTCCAAAATTGTTACATAGATTTAACGTAATTCTGATCAAAATTCCAGTATCATATCTCAACAGAATTACAGAAAACAATACTAAAATTCACTTGGAATTAGAAGAGACCCAGAATAGTAATGGCTATTCCAGGCAACAAAGGCAAAGCAAGAGGCATCACAATCCCAGACTAGAAGAAATTATATTACAAAACTGCTGTATTCAAAACAGCATTGTAGTGGGGAAAAAATAAAAACAAACAGATCCAAGGATCAATGGAACAGATTAGAAGATGCAGAAACAACTCCAGACATACTTAGTCATTTTATCTTTTATAAAGAGGCCAAACATCTTCACTGGAAATAAGCCTGTTTAATAAATGGTGCTGAAAAGCCTGACTTTCCACATGCCACAATTTAAAACTAGATACGTATCCCCCTCATTCACTAACATAAGCGAAATGGATCAAAGATCTAAATATTAAAAGAGAAACACTAAATCAGATAGAAGAGAGAATAAGGAGAACTCCTGAAGGCAGATCTAGACAGAGACTTTATGAACAAAACTCCAGTCACACAGGAAATATCACAGAGAACCAACATCTGCTATCTCATCTGTTTTGAGGGGGCTTTTGGGTTAGCCCAGTGGCTTAAACACCTGTGCCAGTTCAGTCCCCACACCCACCCCTAAGGCAGCCTGAGGCAGCCCCCCAAAAAAGAGTTTTTGACAGCAAAGAAACCACCAACACAGTGAAGACAACACACAGTTTAGGAGAGTTTGTTTGTTTGTTTGTTTGTCTCTGTCTTTCCACGAAGGTGTACTATCTCCAATGTATCCAGAACATAAAACCAATTTAAAGACCTAATACAATATGAGCATCTGAGATGAATTCACATGTCTCAGATGGAGAAATATAAGCAGCAAATAAATATATGAAAAAATGTTATTGGCTGACTTCTTGATGATGGCATTCTTTTTGAGTTGAGATGGAATCTCAACTTCAAAAGTTGAGATTTTTAATCTGTTTCTCTCAAATGTCCAGTGATATCGAACTGTTTTCATATATTTACATGCCATTTGTATTTCTTCATGTAAGAAGTGCTTGTTCATCTCAGATGCCCATTTTTGAATTGGGTCTTTGAAGTTTGAAGGCCTTATTTTTGAAAATTCTTTGTATGTTCTATATAAAATTCCTTTGATGGACAGTTGGTGAAGTTTTTTCCCAATTTGTGACTTTCTTTTAACTCGGTCAGTAATTTCATTTGCTGTGCAGAAACTTTTCAGAAGATGAGATCCCAGTCGCTGATTCTTTGAAGTATTTCTCATCAGTTTGACTTTTGTCCATGAACTCTCTGCTTACCCTTATGTCTTCAACATTTCTACCTACTTTCTCCTGATTTCTTCTGGTCTGTTGAAAGGAGCAGTTAGTGTTGAAATTCTTTTCTCTCTTCTTTTGAATTTTTAATAATATTTTGACCAATTTTGCATGCTGATATCTGGTGGTCTGAACAACTAATTTGAAGACAACAATATGTGACATCCCAACCATTGTTGAATTCCTATTATCTAGTCTAGTGACATTTTATATCATTTCTAATATTATTGTTGATGGATTTTGTTTTGGTTTTGTTTTGCCTTTTTTTTTTTTCTATTTTTTATTCTCTTTTAAAAAATAAAAAAAGGAGCAGTGTGACAAACTAAAAAAGATGCTTAACATCTCTGGTCATTCTTGAGATTCAAATTAAAACAATGCTGAGATTCCACCTCACCTCAGAAAGAATGGCTCTCAACCAATAACAAATACTGGTGCAGATGTAGGGGAAGAGGCACCCTTCCCCACTGTTGGTGGGAGTGTAGACTGGTGCAACCACTACGGAAATTTCTGTGGAGATTCCTCAAAAACTAGTGCTAGAGATTCCAATTCCCTTCTCGATATCTTTGAAAAAAAAAAATAGTATTGTTTCTCTGAACAACCAAAGGAGTAAGTACCAGAATGTATAATAGGGATTGCAAAGTAGGAAGATAATATTGAAATGGAGAGACTTGCAAGAGGTGGGAGAGGAAAGGAAAGAGTTTAAGAAGTGAGGAGGCTGAGGCAGGAAGGTTATCACAGGTTCAAGGCCAACTTGAGTTACATAATGAGTTCAGCACCTGGACCACACAGTGAGACATTGTGTAAGAAAACAACACGACCATCACCAACAACAAACAAGTCCCAAGCACCGCCCCCCCAATACACACAAAACAAAAACAACATAAAAAGAGAAAAGAAGGAAAAAATGAAAACAGCTTTGTGATGAGGGAAGAGAAGGTGTTTTCGCTGTTGTTGTTTTTAACAGGCACAAATGCCCTGTAATGAATGTGATCATTTTGTATATCTAAATTGTATCAAAAACTTCACTAAAGCGAAACAAAACAAAACGCCCCCTCTACAGAAAGGACAATACGCTGAAGGAAGTGAAATGGTGTGAAGAATCTGAGAATAAACAGTTAAAAGATTAAGAACTATGCCAAAGAGAAGCAAATAAAATCCAGACGAGAAAGCATAATAAAAAGCTGTGAAAACAGAAGTATAAAATAAATGAGAGCAGTAAGGAACGAATAACATCGGTGATAATGACGTGGGAAACCGCACGGGACCTGTGAGAATGAACAGCATAGCAGTAATGGGACAAAGCGTAGCTTATTGCCGACGTCCCTCCAGAGCCAGGGTCCACCTGAGGGCGAGAACAAAGCTCTGTGTCCACTTTAATAGTGTCCACTTTAATATTGTTTCTATCCTAGGAGATGATTTTTCACTGGAAATTAGCAGGAAGCAAAGCTACAAGAGCTAAAGCGATAACTAAAAGGAAATGAGCTGTGATGGGGGGCAGGGATCTCAAAGGGGCCGTTCCAGGTCCGCCGTGCTCCCCTGAGCGCACCTCACCGCAGCCATCCATCTCCTGCGATCTCAGTGCAGCACCCCCCAGGCAGCTTAGCTGCACGCTTAACTCACAGCTGTCCAGCTTCGCCCCAGGACGTGGTCTCCTTTCTTAGTGTGAGTTTAAAGGCAGTGGCTGCTGGGAAAGGTAACAGGGTTTCACTCCCACCTCAATCAGCAACCGCACTCATAGCATCCGGGCACTGTAGAACAATGTCTTCAGACATTTTTGTCTGCATATTCCCCCAAAGAAGTGTGTGTGTATGTGTGGGTGTGGGCGCGCGTGCGCAATTTTTGGGCTGGGATCAAACATGCTCTACCATTGATCTAGACCCCCATTTCACCAAAGAATTTTGAAGAAAACCATTTCTCTTTCATATTTGAAGGTGAACATTAAAAATATGTTATCTTTGCATATATTATTATCTGTCCATATATTATAGGAACATTTTGAAATAAAAAATATATATATTTTTGAGATGTGGGTTTGCTATGTAGTTCATACTGGTCTTGAACACACTCTGTGGTTCAGGCTGGCCTTGAACTCAGCATCTTCCAGCCTCAGCCTCCTGAGAGCTCGGTTACATGCATGTGCCGCTGCGCCCAGCTGTATATCCTTTTTTGAAACTTCTTATCCAGTGGAGCTCAAAATATTTTCAGTTCGTTCTGCGCTATCATTCATTTAGAAAACAGACAGCCATGTCCTGGGAGGCTGAGGCATGAAGATTCCGTGTAAGAGTACAACTTGGGCAGCTCAGCGCTTAGTGAGGCCATGTCTCAAAAAGGCCCCCGAAAACCAAACAGTTATTTAAATTAAAGAATAAAAACATGGAACTCAACTTTTTTTTCAACAACCAGAAAATTTATTTATATAATTTTATTTAATTGTATAATTTTATTTATATGATTTTATATTATAATAAATTTTATTTATTTCTCTTTTGTTGTCCTTTAGCTCAGTGTGATTCCATGTCAGAAAGCAGTGAGAGCTTCCATGGGATATATACTAACACAATTTGCCTTATGTTTGATGGGTTGAATGTACCTTATGTTGGAGAGTCTTTTATTGATGCTATATGCAAAATGCAAATATTATTTCAAAAATTTCTGGGACAGCATGGCTGCTAATACTTAAAGATGGTTCTTGATTGAATTATCTTCATAGCAGCTATAAATACACAATTAAAGCAACATAAATATTTTGTATTCTGATGGATAACTATGAAATATAAAAAGGAAAATGATAATGAGATGCATTCCTTCAATATGATGGATGGTGCCTTTTTTCCTAATTAGTTCATGGATCTGTGTCTAAATTGCTACTTATTGCTTGAATGAGAGTTCACCATCAATTTTATCTCTGCATTTCACTTTTATAGAAATAAGCATACAGAGAACTTGATTGCATAAACTTGAAAATGAAACTGGAAACAGCTTTGTTATAGTCATGTCAATCAGTTCTTTGACGTCTTTCTGAGTTATTCTCTGAGAATCAAATAGTCATCTTTGTTGAAAATTGCTTTTAATGAGTTATCAGCTGGCAACCCAATTAAGTCTCCCAATTTTGTTAAACAAATCATTGGAAATCATCTGACTTGCAAAGGAATTTATCTTCTTCGAGGCATTCACAGACTCTGTTACTAGAAAACATCACAAAACTTAACTCCTTCTAAGGGGTCATCAGCAACTATTATCTGTTGCTAATTTACAGGCATCTCGATTTATTGAGCTGAAAGGAATGGAAATTAGGAATCACGCGAACCTATCAAGTTGAAAATTGTGCATTGTGAGATTCTTCCCTTCATCGGTTATTAATACGTTTAGGACAGCTAAACAGATTCCTGGTTATTCAATTTTTTAAAAAATGTATTTAGTACAAGGTCTACAGGGTCTCGGTGCATGGATCTGACACGTAGTGATCCTCCTGTTTTCAGTCTCCCAAGTGCTGGAATTATAGGCAAGCACTACCATGCCCAGTCTTAATTGCTATTTTAGTATGTCTTGGGGGCAGGGCTGGCACGGCACAACGGCGATCAAATCTGGTCTGTGCTCCTGCCTAAGCAGGTGCTTTAGTCGCTGCGTTATATGGCTGGCTCTAATTCTTAGTTATTTACTTACTTATTTATTTATTTATTTTCTTTTTCTTTTTTTTTTTTTTTAGGGAAGGGTCTACAGGGTGTTCAGGGCCTCACTACTAGTGATCTGCCTGTTCACAGCCTCCCAAGAGCTGAGATTACAGGGCCGCACCACCACACCCAGCCTCTTTTCTTGGTTGTTTAAAATGACTGAGTTCTGCAAAATTCAATGACTGAAAGCACTTGAAAATTATATTGATAGCTAAAACACACAGCTATGGCCAAGGCTGATTTACGATTTGGAGGACTATATTTGCTTAGTTTTCTGAAGAATTTTCTAGCAGTAAGACAGAGATACCAGCTCATTTCACTTGGCTAGCATTATGCTTTGGATGCACAATATCTCCTAAAGAAGTTCTAAGGGCTGGCGGCCAGCCCCTTGGCACTGTTACTGGGTTTCTCTGAAAGTGAGACCCAAGCAGAGAATAATGAGCTTTAAAACCCAGAGATCAAAAGCGCCGGCCCCCCTCATCAGCCTGTCCTTGCCTCACCTGCCTTGCAAGAGAAAGCCAGACAGGATCTTTTGCGTGACTCTGGCCATCACCTCAGAAATGGGCTAGGGCTCTCTGTGGCAACAGCGATAGAAGGCAGGCTGCAGTGGGAGGAAGTGCGTCACCGGAAGCCCAGTCCTTCCTTCCTTTCTGGTCTTTCTTGGTCTCTTCTCTCTCTTGATTACCTGTCTGCCATGAGTGGAGCAGCCTAGTCAGTCAAAAGGTCTTACTAACTCAATGCTCAGCCTCACCTCAGGCTCCAGGCAGTGGAGCCCATTTGCCAGGGACTGGGTCCTTCGCAACCGTGGGCCAAAATAAGCCTTTCTTCCTTATAAGTTGTTTTTCTCTCAAGCATTTTGTTACAGATGTGGAAAGCTGGCTAACACAACTTGGTTTTCTTCTTTTTTAAAAGCGCATTTCCTACTTTGTCACAAAAATATTTTTTCACATAAAAATCGAAACACCTTTTCCCTTTTTGGTATCCCTCTCTTCTTCCTCCTGGTCATTCTCTCTCCTCTCCTCTCTCCTCTCCCTCTCTGTCCTTCTCTCTCTGTCCTCTGTCTCTCTGTCTGCCTCTGTCTCTGTATCTCTCTTCTCTCTCCCCTCACTCTGTCTCTCCTCTTTCTGTCTCTGTCTCTCTGCCCCTGTCTCTGTCTCTCTCTGCTCTTCTCTGTCTGTCTCTCCTGTCCCTGTCTTTCTCCTCTCTGTCTCTCTCTTTTCTTTCTGTCTTTGCTCCTTTCTGTCTCTGTCTCTCTCTCCTCTCTCTCTCTGTCTCTGTGTCTCTGTCTCTTTCTGTCTATCTCTCTCTATCTCTTCCTCTGCCTCCACCCCAACATACTGCTATGTAGCCCAGAGTGGCCTCTAATTTCTCCTGCCTCAGCTTTATCTGTAGTTGTTATCACAAACAGTGCCACTGACCCTGGCTGAACTGGATATCAAAGTTCTGGGGATACTTAGTATTACTATGATGTCATCGTTCCTTAGTCGTTTTAGAGAAATAAGCCAGAGAAAATGTATTTTTAAAAATCATAAATCTATAGTACTATAGCTAAGATGTAACATTTTAGCAGTGTTTGTTTGTTTGGTACTGGGGATCAAACTCAGGAACTCCTGCTTGCCTAAGCCACTGAGGTATCTCCCCATCCCAAGATGTAACATTTTAGTACTTTAATTTTTTGTTTATTTATGTAAAATTTTTATAGTTTTGTCACACTGGGCATTTAAACTCAAGACCATCATACTGAGTTATATCCTCAGCTTTTTATTTTTTAATTTTTATTTTGAGATAGTATTTTCTTAAATCTCTATTGCCACATGTAACACCCACCACATCCAACTCCTTAAGTTTTAATTTTTTGGCTTTGTGTTGTATTTTCTCTCTTAAAGAGAATATTCTGCATTCAGATAAAATTAACATTTGATTCATTCTACAGTATAACTGAAATTGCTTCAAAATAACAATATAAAGCTCTCTTTCGGGTCCTCCTTTCCAAGATGTTGAAAAAAAGAAACAACAACGGTCATGCCAAAAAGGACCATGGTCATGGGCAGCCTATTTGCTGCACAAACTGAGCCCAGTAGGTACCCAAGGATAACGCCGTTCAGAAGTTTGTCATTTGGAACATAGTGGAGGCTGCAGCCATCAGGGACATTTTCAAAGCGAGTGTCTTCAATAGTCATGTGCTTCCCAAGCTGTGTGTGAAGCTGCGTTACTGTGTGAGTTGTGTCATTCACGGCAAAAGTGGTCAGAAATCAATCTCATGAAGCCCGCGAGGACCAAACATCTCCATCCCGATTTAGACCTGCTGGTGCTGCCCCACGACCTCCAGCAAAGCCCACGTAAGGGGAGCTGGGTCTTAATGGGCAGAAGAAAATGCCTGAGAGAGAATTAATAAATTGAATATTACACATCATGTTGAGTATACCTGTCAGAGGTGGGTTGGGTTAATTCAACCTATCCAAGTTCCAGCTGGCACTCTGAAAATGAATAAAGAGGAACACACCAGAAGGAGTTCAGGAACAAAAACCAAAATGTACGAACAGCCTCCCCGCAAAAATATACACAAAATAAAAACATAAAAATAAATGACAATATAATATTATCCATGAAACTTCAGTGTAACATTTTAAGGTTTCTTTGTAGCTCCTTTTGTTTTAAATCCCTCTATGGACATGTGGCTTAAGGATTGAATTTTAAGATCTCTGAAAACCCTTCTTTTCTCTTCGTACTGATGTAAATAAATTGGCAGTTATAATCTTTTATTTCATGTTGCTTTCATTTTCAGAAGCTGTTTTTTTTTTTTTTTATCTCCTTGATTTGTGTTGGCTTCAGATTGATAAAACAGTTGAATATTCCAAAAATCAAAACTATGTAAAAATAGTTACTCAAAGGTGTATTTCTCATCTGTAATAGCTGTGTGACGTGTTAACTCATCATTCAAGTTTGATTGGCACTTTATTGTTATTTCTTGCAGTTTTTCAAGCCAATGGGGCATGCTTCCTGCACCTGCTTGCTTGAGTGGCTGCATTCAGCCGGCACCCAGCTGAGCTCGCTGGACCTTCTCCAAGGTTTCCCTACATGTCTGGGTCTTGGCAGGTACATGTGGGTCTGGGTCTCTCTAGTTTTTGCGCAAGTGACCTCTCTTCATATATGATAATGACTTTTCCTACTGGACTTTCCAAGTGGTTCTTTCTTTCCAGAGGGACAACACAGGCCTCTTTACTGCTCATTGACTAGATTCTAGGGGCACAAAATCAAAATCTGCTAGGCCTGCTAGGGAAAGCCTGAAACTTTTGGGATCCCTTACATTGCATTTCTTAGTCCAAGGAACTCAAAAGATGAGTCCAGATGTAAAAGTGGAAAGACACATTAGTTCGGCCTGGGAAGAGTATCCAGGGAAAGTCATTGTGAGACCAGCCCCTGGCGGCAGACCTTTGCCTCCAGGTTAAGACGTGACCACCACAATTAATTTGGGAAGAAGAAAAGGTGAAATACAGTGGTCCCTTGCGTATCATGGAAATTACATTCCAGACACCCCTGTGATAAGTGAAAATCTGTGAAATAGTGACATTATATTTAGTTTAGTCTTTATATATACTTTAAGGCTTTACAAACCCTTCCTATACTCATAAGTATTCCCACATTTTTAAAAACACTTCTAATGTTCTTAAGCATTTTTAAATCCATAAACATGTAATTTTGACAACCTACATATACTGCATGGTACAGTATGTGTTCACCTGCTAAAAAATAGTGTAAACAGTGTATTTTATTTCAATTTAATGTTCTTTCAAGATGTTAAAATTAACATTAGAATATACTTTTATATATTTACAATTTTTTAGACAAAAACCATTAAAACCATAAATGCAACACATATAAATATGAATATAGTAGTATAGACTACTGCAAAATCCTGTGATATTGTGAAAAACCTGTGGTATTGAGATGAATATTTTTTAAATTTT
>PVKN010020991.1:0-15710 GCA_004027915.1 Capromys pilorides
GTTCACACAACCTCTGAACACTGCTGCCTTTGTTTTCACCAGTCACATACAAAGTCATGCCTATAGACACATTGCTTTAGAGTCTTCTTTTTTTTCTGAATGCAAATTACTTAAGTTTGTGTGTTTACTACTGCAGGTTGTATATGATGAAGGGCCTCTCTATGTCTTCTCCCCAACTGAAGAACTGAGAAAGCGTTGGATTCACCAGCTCAAAAATGGTGAGAATTATTTGGGAAATGAACTAGTTTGTAAGAGGAAAAGGAAAGGAGGTGTCTTAGTTACTTGTTTTCATTGATGAGACAAAATATCCAACAGTTAAAAAGGGAAAATATATTTATTTATCCCCGGTTGTAGAGGTTTCAGTCCATAGTCAGCTGGCTCGAAGGCAGGGTGGCACGTGGCAGAGGGGCAACAGTTCCAGGCCATGGAAAAAGTAAAAGCAACAAGAGAGAGCTGAAAGTCTTTCAGTCCCTTACATTGTATGCAGGCTCCTTGTCCTGGGAGTGGGGTGAGGAGTGCAGCACTCACCCCCATAATCTTAGCACTGGACCATGACTAATTCTAGATGTGGCTAGTTATGAAAAGCCTGCCTCCGTGATTGCATGAGGCTTTAGGGGAACATCTAGATACAAATCATAACAGGAAAGAGGAGAGTGGGTGACAGAGAAAGAAGGTGGAGGGAAGGAAAGAGGGAAATAAAAAGAGGAAAGAGAAGAAAGGAAGCTAGGGAGGAAGAAAGAATGAGTGGGAAGAATCAGGGATTGAACTCAGGCCCTTACACTTGCCAGGCAAGTGCTTATTGTACTGAGCTATCTCCCCAACCCGGAAAAAGAACTATTGTATTTTGCCTCAATAATAGTGATATGGGTTGGTGAGATAGCAGAGTGGACTAAGTACCTGCTTTAACAAGTGCAGAGACCAGGGTTCAATTCCTGGTCCCATATACTACGCCTGCCCCACCTGTGGGGTGTGCTAAGCCAATGAACACGTCATAGTGTGGTGGTGCACACCTGTAATCCCAGGGTTGGGGAGGCTGAAAACAGGAAGATCACTGTAAGTTCCATCTGTGTGGTGAGACCCTGTGGACCCTGTGCTAAATTCCTTTAAAAAAAAAAAAGACAAAGAGCTGTCATGCAATAACCCAACCATGCTGTTATCAGGCTGCCCTCCTTCCTATTTCTCTAGGCAGCCTTTCCTGATGTCAACTCAGCTAGCTAATCTTTTATCTTTTAGCCACTATATCTATGTATCTGTATCTATATCTGTCCTTTACTGCAAGCATTTATAATCAAGTTTATCCTAAAACATTGTATGGTCTATGTTAAATGCTGAAACAGTGTACAACTTTAAGACCTCACGAAGCAAGGGACAAAAAAAATAGTTCTCTGGGAAATATGTATCTACAATGAAGAAATGTACAGTGTTTTGTTGCATGGTATTTCATGGTGTTACATATACTTTATGTATACTCTCTCATAAATTATTGATACATCTATCTCTTTTTGTATGTGCTAGGCATTGAACTGAGGACCTCGCACATACTAAGCAAATGTTCACCCACTGAGCTATACCCTCAGGTCCTCATCTGACTTTTAGGAATAACTCTGGATATATGTTCAGCAGTCATTATTGTTATTATCATTGAGAAAAAGCTGACCCCCAAAGAAACCCATTGGCCTATTTGTAAAAAGTCACTCAGCTTATAAATGATATAAGCTTCTTTGACTTCGAGCATTTTCATATGTCATCTATTTAATTTCTTTGGAGCTAGTTATTTCATACTTAAGACTCTAAACACTGCTTAGCCAGGGAAATAGCTCAGTAGAATAAGTGCTTGCCTGGCAAGCACAGGGTCCTGAGTTCAATCCCCAGTACCACACACACACACACACACACACAAAATTAAACACTGCCTAATCATTGCACAACATTGGTATAAAGAACGGGGCCCTCAATTGTGCTAGGTAATAGTGGAATTGGGTTGAGAACTCTTTATCTAATGTGCTATCTTTAATTTATATGATAAAATACTAAATCATATCACTATTTCTTAATGTATTTAGTGCTTGGTCTACAGGGTCTCACTATACAGATTGGACTCATACTGATCCTCCTGTTTTCAGCCTCCCAAGTGCTGGGATTACAGGTGTGTGCCACCACGTCCAGTCTCAGTTGCTGTCTCAGAACACTCTTGGGTCAGGGCCAGCATGGCACCGCCACACGAGGGTTCAAACCCAGTTCCTTGTGCCTGCTTAACCAAGCAATTTAGTCTGCTGAGCCATATCTGGCTGGCTCCTACAGCCTTCTGTCTTAGTAAACATTTAGATTCTGATACGCATTGGTTGGCTGACTACCAGCCTTGTTCACTCTCTTGAAAGCAAGTATTGCTGCAAGTTACAGTCACTAAGTCTATCAAACTGAAAGAGGAAAGGAAGAAGAAAAGGGTCATTTACTGAATTCTCACTATGTGCAAGACAGTGAGCTAAATGCCTGACAGTTACTAACTCATGTAACTTTTACAACTTGGGCTAAAACAGAAATAACACCTAGTCAACATTTATTATGTAACATTCCGTGCCAAATGATTCAAATGATTTAACTCATTTAATCCTCACAATAATTGTATGAAGTATGCATCATTCCCCTATTCAGAGATGATGGAACTGAGACTCAAAGAGGTCACCTAACTTGCTCCTGGGCACACTGTCAAGTAGTGGAGTCTGAATTCTTACCACCTCACTCTATGTGATGAGCCTAAACTCATGACAGTTTTATTCTGCTTCTTTATCAAGTTCATGAATTTCACCTGTAGATGGCTGCAAAATATTCTACAGCAAAGTTCCATTGAGTATTACAAATATTGTCCTGCATGACACATTTCATTCTGTTCTTGGCATTTATTGAGATAGTGGGCCTGCTTTAACTCTGAGGGTAAAAACTCCAATAGTGCTTATTATGATCCAGGATTTCTCTAAATACTTCATATGTATTAATTCACTCATTTTTTATATTAACCACACAAGGCAGTTATTTTCATCACCCTCAGTTTACAGATAAGAAAACTGGGTTGCAAGGAGGTTAAGTAATTTGCCCAGAGACAATCATAAAATGACGCAGTCAAGCTTTGAACTTAGGATTCAGACCCTGTGCTCTAACTGATGTGTCACTTCCAAGCCAAAGAGTTATTCCTAGAGACTGAGATAGGCATTCCAGAAGACATACTTGTACTTCTTTGGCTCTCTTCGCAGTACGTTGCACACAGAAAGAGATCAATAAATAGTTGTGTTAATTGATTTTTTCTTTCCTCTGGGAGTAAACAACTACTACCAACTTGGGTGCCACATTAATGGATAGATAAGAATGAGTCTGGAATTAGGAGAAAGTGAGGCAAACAAGCTGAGAAAGAAGCAGGAGAAAAAAACTGTATGTTAAAGTTAGTAGCTCCTTTACACTTCTAATACTAATCTCAAAACCAGTCATAATTTAGTCTGACAAGTACTTTTTGAATGCCCATTATATTGAAGGTATAAATAATAACCAAGGATACAGAAATACTGCTTGTCAGGTAGGTTTATTAACTCAGTTGTTAACCTTTCTGCACAGGTATTAAGAGTCATTAACTAAGTAAAATTACCATTGGCTAAAAACAAAGCTGAGATAGAAATCCTATCACTTCATGTGAGCCATTATGCAGAAAGATAATGTGGTTAGGTGTAGTTTTGCCTTCTCTTCCCTTTTTCACTGAAAGCATTTTTTCCAGTAATTCTATCTGAATGTATTCCTTGTCATATCTGCCTGGACTGACCAGAGGAACCAAAAAGTAGGTACCTACCACCAAGTAGCATGAGAGACTTAGGTGAAATCCCTAATAGTCCCAGGATAGCCCCAAATGCTGGCAGTGCTAAAAATCAGCTACCATAGGAGCCATTGAACCTCACTGAGTGATTATTTCCTCTCTGTTGGGTAAAATGCAACTGTGAGAAATCATTAATATGAAAAGGTAACTTCATCAGAATGCTGATTACATCTGCAGGCATAATGACCAAGAAGGGGCATGAGGAAGCTTTCAGAGGTGCCAGATCTGAGTAAGGGTGAAATAATTGTGTACAAATGCAGCTCACTGTATATTTTAGATATGTTGAAGTATCACATATAAGTCATGCCTCAACTTTATTATTTGCATTTTTAATTTTATTGGCATGTTTCAGATATACGTAATGATAACATTCATCTAGGGAGTTTGCACCTGTACACAATATATCTTGCTTCTTTTCTTCCCATTCCTCTCTGCTCACTTCAACCCCTCTTCCCCTTCTTATTTACAAAAGCTTTGTTTCTATTTTTTCTTCTGCTTTGTCTCTTCTTTCCTTTTCTCCTCCTCCTCACTTGTTCCCCTTCACATTTGAACATTTTCTATATCACAATATTTATTATACATTTTGAACTTTATTTATACTTTCAGTTTCTCATCACAGAGAAACAATGCAATATTTAAACATGTGTGTCCAATTTATTGGACTTAACAGTATGGCCTCAGATTGCAGCCATTTACCTGAAATGTCTTTTTAAAATATTCCTCAATTTTATTATTTTAAATTTTTTAATATTTTTTCTTCAATTTTAAAAAGCTTCAAGTATCCCATATTCAGCTGCCTTACTTTCTCAATGGCATTTTTCATGAAGGATTATACCACTCTTTAACCACAGACCATCTTTCTATCTCCTTGAAAACAGGTAATGGGCACTTCTATTTACAACACCACAAGCAAGTGAGCCCCTCTCTCATGGTTAGCGTGTACTCTACCATTGAACTACACCTCAGTTCTACATTCATTCTGAATCTTTGTTTGGACAAGCTCAATAGAGTCTGTGCTAATTGCAACATCAGAAAAAAGTAAAAGTCCAATCACACCAAAATGAATGAGAAGGGGGACAGCGAGATGGCTCAGCGGTCTAAAGCGCCTGCTTAGGCAAGCTTAGGTAACTGCAGGGACCAGGTTCGATCCCTGGCACCACATGCTGCACCAGCCCCACCCCCAGGGTATGCTGAGCCAGTATATATATATATATATATATATATATATATATATATATATATATATATTAGCATTGGCAAGACTGCAATAACCAATATGGTGAGGAATGATCTATGCATGCCTGAAATAGAATTTTAGACATTATTTTGATAAACATGAGTAGCAAAAACCAGTCCAACAAGTACTTCGGTTAGTGTCAACCAAAATCACTTCCCAGATAATGCAAGACAAGTGTCATAAATGCTTGCTTTATAAGAAGACTGTAATGACTACTGGGAAAGACAGAGATAATACTTTTGTTCCTGGAACTACCAGAACTCTTATCACTCTGACTGGAGATACTCATCATAGCAAGCTACTGAAGACAGCTACACAGGAACTGTTTGGAGTCAGGGCACATTGGCAGGCAGGACAGTCATGTGAGCCATCTGGTTCATGATCTGCTTTCCTTCAGAGTGTCTGAGGAGGAGCTGTTATTTGAAGATCATCAGTAAGCTTGGAGTGGCAAACATGGAAATGGTGGACTCTGCATGCCAGATGTGATCTCTCTTTTTTATTTCTCCTGTTACAGTAATCCGGTACAACAGTGACTTGGTCCAGAAGTACCATCCTTGCTTTTGGATTGACGGGCAGTATCTCTGCTGTTCACAGACAGCCAAAAATGCTATGGGCTGCCAAATTTTGGAGAACAGGAATGGAAGTAAGAGATCAATGAGTGTAATTTCTTCCTCTGCATATGTGTGTGTTTATAGAGATTGAACCCAGGTTCTTACATGAGCTAGGCATACGCTCTATCACTGAGCTACAAGCACAGCCCAATTTTTTCCTCCTTTGACTCTATTTGAATCACACTCCAAATGATCTGTCAAACTCTGTGACAGCATAACCATTTTGTCCACTTCACAAGTGGACCTGGAGGAGGGGATCAGTTGTGGCTGAAGTTCAGACACCTTCTCTCCTCTCCTCTCCTCTCCTCTCCTCTCCTCTCCTCTCCTCTTCTCTTCTCTTCTCTTTTCTTCTCTTCTCTGTTTTGTACTGGGGTGTGAACTAAGGACCTTGCACTTACCAGGCAGGTGCTTAAGCCACTGAGCTATCTTCCAGTCAGATACTTGTCAAAAGGCACTGTGTCCAAAGGCCTTGACAAAACTTGCTCCTGTCCCCTCTCCTAAGTGCCTTCCATGTCATCACTGGCTTCTTATTTTGCAGGCTTAAAACCTGGGAGTTCTCATAGGAAGACAAAAAAACCTCTTCCCCCTACACCAGAGGAGGACCAGGTACCTGTATAAAAGCAAAGTGCATACTGCTATTACTTAAGTGGCATTTTACAGTTAAATTTTGAAAACACATCAGGGTTTTAGAATTCCTTAGAATTTGAAAGTGTTAACTGATGCTCTTGTTGAGACAGGGAATCTGTCATACTATTGAGGACTTCCTCTTTATGAAAAGAAAGCGGGCTATTAGGTAGCGCTTAGAAACCACTTAACCCAATCAACTGAAACATTTTGTTTTGGTTTGTTTGTTTTTGTATTATGGCCGGCTCAGCCTTCCCTGGGGGTAGGGCTGGCATAGCATGTGGTGCCAGGGATCGAACCTCGGTCCCTGCAGCTGCCTAAGCTTTCCTAGGCATGCGCTTTAGACCACTGAACCATCTTGCCGGCCCAACTAAACCATTTTTAATGAAAGTGGGTTTTACATTTTTAGTGAGGCATACTGTCAAACATATAGTAAAGTTGAAAGAATTTAGCACTGAACTCCCATATCTCCAACTCCTAGATTCCACCAATAGCGTTTTACTTAAAAACTTGATGATTTCAGGTCCAGAAAGCCCTTTATCATGTATTGTAAATAGGACATATTATGATGGTCATTTTGTAAAGAAGAAAATTAAGGTTCAGAGCCATTTACTAGCTCTATGTACTAATTAGTACTAATGCAGCTTTCCTGTTCTTGGCTGTATGTGGTCTTACTCTAAAAAATTTTGACATAGTTGGTCTACAGAAAACTACCAGGACACTAGGATCATTAAATCCTCCCTAGGTGATGTTCATGTGTACCACAGGTTGAGAATCTTAGTACAGATGCTTAAAAATAGTTATTGAATGAATGAATAGTAAAGCTTTTATTATGCCTGATTAGGGTTAGAATGGTGTCTTGATATACCAGAGTTGCGAAGAAAGCATGATGGATGACTAGCCAGCCCTCTCCTCTACTTTTTCTGCTAACTACACAGATCTTGAAAAAGCCACTTCCCCCTGAGCCAACAGCAGCACCAGTGTCTGCAAGTGAGCTGAAAAAGGTTGTAGCTCTTTATGATTACATGCCAATGAATGCAAATGACCTACAGCTCCGGAAGGGTGATGAGTATTTCATCCTTGAAGAAAGCAACCTACCATGGTGGAGAGCACGAGATAAAAATGGGTGAGTTCATGCCAGCCTTTTCTGAATTTGTGCCTGCCTACTCTACACCTGTGCACACTGCTGCAGAAAAGCTCTCTGTGCTCAGTATCCTGATCAGAGATTGTTCTTCCCACACCAAAGTGAATATATACCAGTGAATATTTCTCAGTGTAAAGCTCTACATGTGGCCTCTGTCATCTCAGAATCTCTGTTGTCATTTGTCATGTGCATATAACCAGCGCCACATGTACAGGAGTTCTGCCTTGCACTGGCCTAATCAGATGCGTTTCTCTTTAAGGGAGGAGATTTATAGATATATATCTTTGAGATTGATTCTGAGCACAGGGATATGAGCATATGCATCTGTTTCCTGTGAATGGGGAAATGCTCTATGATCTGTCACATTGTCTCCTCTACAGGCAAGAAGGCTACATCCCTAGTAACTATGTTACAGAGGCAGAAGACTCCATAGAAATGTATGAGTGAGTATGCTTACTCCCAACACACAATCTTCCAGAGGAGCAAAATATACTATGTACTATTTTATACTTTCCAGAAACTTTTTTTATGTCAAGATGCATATTAATGCTAGTGTTGACTGCATAGAGTGTGACCACCACCTTAAAGTAGGGCTGATACCTTATTGGAATCCCAAATACCCTCTGCTTGTGAGTGCTGGAGGAGGTTCTCTCCTTCCAAATCCGGAAGAATCGCACTCAAAGGAGTCACGACCTGATGGGACTATTTAAAAGGATAAAAATTCCAAATGTATACCCATGTCTTTCTCTCCCTAATTATGAATGTGGGTTGTCCTAGAGGGACCCAGTCCCAGTTCTCTTCCCTGTAAAATCTGAAGCATCCCTATCCCCTTGACCTTCCATTTCTGTGAATCTTCACTGCCCGTCTGATCTTGTGAAGGGATGATATGTGCCATATGCATAGTAAACACTCCATAAATAAGTTTTGGGGTATCTAACTGAATCAAGGGTGAGGATAAGCACTGAAGGGTGACTAACTTCCCAACTGCTTATGGTCTATGATCAATACAAACACTCTCTCTTTACAGGTGGTATTCAAAACACATGACTCGGAGTCAAGCTGAGCAGCTACTAAAGCAAGAGGTATGTGTGTGGACACAGCAAGTAGTACTCCTTGTGCACAATAAACAAGGATCCTGAACTGAGACCTGTTTTACTCACCACCTTCAGGCAGGGAAATGTCAAGGAGTCCTTCCTCTGCAGTCACAATGGCACTTTTCAGTATTAAAATCAAGAAAATGACAGCACAAGCATGGAACATGCTTGAAAAAGAGGGGTTATCTATTTTCCCTCACGTGTGGGCAGATGGGATACTGATGCGGGCACCACTCCCTCCTACAATCAGGTTCTTTTTCATTGTTTCAGGGTAAAGAAGGAGGTTTCATTGTCAGAGACTCTAGCAAAGCTGGAAAATACACTGTTTCTGTGTTTGCTAAATCTACCGGGTGAGTGCTACCGTTCCCAGGCACCAGAGTCAAAGGAGAGGCGTTCCCTCCTAAGAGCTCCTGAATGATAGGTCCCTTTCAATTCCTCTATCCCTCAGATTATTTATTTTCACTACTAGGGATTGAACCCAGGGCTTTTGCCCTGAGATACATCTAAAGCCCATTTTTATTTTCTGTTTTGAGGCAGGGTCTCACTAAAATACCAAATTACAGGATTTGGGCTCAAATCTGAAATCCTCCTGCCTTGGCTTCCCACAACTCTAAGATTATAGGTGTGCATCACATGCAGGTTTCTCTGTCCCTTAAGCTCAAAATTCATCTCACTTCACTTTTTGATTCATGAATATTCTTGTACCCAAGTTACTGACTAAGTGTCCACTTCTTCAGGGACCCTCAAGGGGTGATTCGCCATTATGTTGTGTGTTCAACACCTCAAAGCCAGTATTATCTGGCTGAGAAACATCTTTTCAGCACCATTCCAGAGCTCATTAACTATCATCAGCATAACTCTGCAGGTGAGTACCAAGGGGGAGATAAAAATTTACGAACACCAAGAGAACCAATTCAAGATGAAGTGCTAAAGGAAAAATATGCTGCATCACAGTGTAAATTAGCTATAAAAGTACCTGCCTCTGCTGGTGGCCATGAATCTAGCTAAGAGGCCTCTAAGCTTTATGCACAACAGGACTAGCTTATTATTTGGTTATTAATGCTCAGTGCTAAGACACAGAAGAGGCTAGTGATTAATCAGCAAATAGTCATTAGCAATTATTCATATTGCTACTGTGTATTCAGAAGTTTCCTCGTTCTCAGAGAAAACACAGGAAAATTCTAAGGCCAGGTCTTTGTTGTCAAAGAATATTCAAGTTAGACAATATCAGAAGATAATTTCTAAGTAGTGTAGAAATTCTAAAACCTGAGCGTTTGATGGGAACGTGAATACAAAGAAAATCTTCATCGAAAGGGTAGGCTGTAAAAGAAACATGGTCTGAACGGAATATATTCAGTGAGGGGTATATTTCATTTAGAGTTTTCTCCATTGCATCTGAAAACTGTTTTGGGAGAGGAGAACTTTCCAGAAAAATGTTGATTCATGTACTAGAAAGCTACATACTGAGAGTATGAGGCTTTAAGTCTGGATACATGAGGCATCATGACTCCTCTGTATGTTTCAGGACTCATATCCAGGTTGAAATATCCAGTATCTCAACAAAACAAGAATGCACCTTCCACTGCAGGCTTGGGCTATGGTAACTGCTTATTTATCTGGGGTAGAGTAAACTGGTCAGTTGAAAGGACTTCTTTTGAAGAACTTGCCTTATTAAAGAGGGCCCTTTGAAGTATATGCTTGTGCATCAGCGGTCTCAAGGAAAGAGCGCCAAACAAAAGTTATGTAATGATTTTTGCCCTCTAGTGGCTGCCACTGGGACTGCAAAAACATAGATTCAGGATTTTTTTTTTTGTAATTTTTAATTGTGGTAAAAGGATTCAGCATTAACCTTGAGTTTAGCTACAGACATTACATAATAATAAACGGATTGTAGGAGGTTCTTCAGTCTTTCTTCTTGCCTATAATCAACTTGAACCTAAAGTTCCCAGATTTTTCTACCGGTAAACCCTTGTTCTAATATTTACTAGAGTAAAGATAGATTAGGACCCCTGAGAATTTCTCCCATACAGATTTTTTTTTTATTTATACTGTAGATGGATGCTTCTCTATCATAGGTATTATGTATACATGTCACCCTAAAGAATGACACTAAGACTTTGTTGTTAGGATCATGGGAAATCGATCCAAAGGACCTGACCTTCTTGAAGGAACTTGGGACTGGACAATTTGGGGTAGTGAAATATGGTAAATGGAGAGGCCAGTATGATGTGGCCATCAAGATGATCAGAGAAGGCTCCATGTCTGAGGATGAGTTCATTGAAGAAGCCAAAGTCATGATGTGAGTTACAACCCAAACTCAATACCTCAGTCCAGTCACTGATATCTAGGAATAGCCAGGAGAACCCAATGCAGCCTAAGGTAACTTAGAGAAATTTAGAATCAGAGCCTGAGGTTGACCTTTAATTGGTGAGAGTCTTAACTACTACAGTCATTGTCTTACTCATTAAGAATACTGTTGATTCTGGGCATTTGAGGGGTTAATGTACAGCATGAGACTTACAAAAGAAAGGATGATTCTAATTTAGCCTTAGTATTCTTTCAGTCCTAGACTTGTTTCAGTTGTGAAACTCCAAAGCCCTGTTCATTCCCAAATACTAGGCACTTTGTGGGTTTATGGTAGAAAGAGAAAAGTAAACTTGTTATCATGGTATTCTATATAATGTTCAACCCAGGCCAGTACATCTACCCCTTTGGAATTAGTGTGTAGAGCCAAAGGGGAGGACTAGTTCTTGCCTCTCCTATAGGAATCTTTCCCACGAGAAGCTGGTGCAGTTGTATGGCGTCTGCACCAAACAGCGTCCAATCTTCATCATCACTGAGTACATGGCCAATGGCTGCCTTCTTAACTACTTGAGGGAGATGCGCCACCGTTTCCAGACTCAGCGGCTACTGGAGATGTGCAAGGATGTCTGTGAGGCCATGGAGTACCTGGAGTCAAAACAGTTCCTTCACCGAGACCTGGTGGGACCTCAGAAGGATTGATTTGGAGTTGAGGGCCGAGGGTGGAAGTAGCAGTAGAAGTTAAGACACTGTTTCAGAGGGTTGCTGATGCCAGCACTTCAATTTTATCTACAAAATACTAACGAGCCAGTCAAATAGTTCCAGCCTCAACTCCATGAGGTCACGATGGTTGGAACTAAGAGCAGCCCCCTGTCACCCACAGGGAAACAGTGGAGCTATTCCATGTCCATTTTGGATTCAGAGCAAAAGGGAAATCTGTACTTCCCAATAGGACTACTTCTGGCACAGAGTGACCATTTAGTTATATCAGAGTCTGACTGGGGCCTGTGGGTGCATTTGGCTCCCGTGGTTTAAAAAATATTTTGTAATAGTTAAACAATTAAACATTTCACATTTGCAGAAAGCAACTGAAATTTCTAGCTTCTCTAGAAAAGGGAGATAGTGGAACACTGGGCCCACATTGTTACAAACCATTTAATAATTACCTGGAGCCAGAGTGGGCTGCTCTCTTTTATTCTTGCAATTTCCACCTGTCATGCTTCACTCTCACTGTGGCTCCTGGAGGCACCTGAGTTGGGGGCTGTTTCTTTTAGTCAGGTCACTGCTTAAATTCGCCTGATTTCACAGAACAAAAGCTATAAAGCAAATTTAACTCTTCTTTTCCCTCAGTCCTCCCAACATTTAGGTGAAGGAAGCAGTGTTGTGGAATTGACCATGTAGATGAAATCTTTTTGTTTCTTCAGTGTTTTATTTACAACAGCAAAACAGGTTGTTTTCCATGTGATTGAAATGAATCAGACTTTCACAGTGGTACTACCTGAGTCTTATTTGGTGGGGAGGTCCTCTAGAGGAAGGAAGCCCTGAATTTGTTCCACTAGTAGGCAGAAGCTTTGTGCATTTAATCTGTGTGCTGGGCTGTGGCCTCACTAGTATCTGTTGCACTACAGGCGGCGCGAAACTGTTTGGTAAATGATCAAGGAGTTGTAAAAGTATCTGATTTTGGCTTGTCCAGGTGAGTATGTGTTTTTCATCTTTTCTTTTCTAACTAAAAGTATTATAGCACAAGCATGGGGAGGTATTATAGGTTTAAATCCCCTCCTTTTCTTTTTCTTGCCCATGCTAGTGTTTTCTACCCTCTATTTATTTTCTTTCAAGTATTTAGGTCCCTTCTTTCATTTTTCTGTTTCATTGATATATCCCTCTCCTTTTACTGTACATCCTTTTTACTTTTCTTTATTTATTTAGAGACAGGGTCTCACTATGAATTTCTGGCTGGCCTTGTGCTCATTTTGTAGCCCCAGGCTGGTCTCGAACTCACCAGAATCCTCCCGGGTGCTGGGATCACAGGAGAGCCAGGCGGGCACCACCACGTCTGGTTCCTCTGCACCCTTTTTTATTTTTTTTTTAAAAAAGCTATTTCTCCAGTGTCTTTTCTTGATCTGTTAATCCTGTTGACTTTCCTCCATCCTTCCTCTTAATCAGTCTTATCTCTCCCTGGCAACTGCAGAATAGAAGGAAAGAAAGTAGAAGAAGAAAGAAAAGAGGGATAGAGAACCAGAAAGGAGTACCTATTAGCAACAGCAGGCTCTCTGGATCCTAGAGGAAGCATGTCTTGAATCTTTTGTAGGTATGTCTTGGATGATGAATATACCAGCTCAGTAGGCTCCAAGTTTCCAGTCCGGTGGTCTCCACCAGAGGTCCTTATGTATAGCAAGTTCAGCAGCAAATCTGATATCTGGGCTTTTGGTAAGTGGATAAGATAATCCAAATTATACAGCTCACAAGAAAAAGAATGGGAAAGTTCACTATTTGCAAACTCTACAGAGAAATTGTTCTTGTAGATTTATCTGTTCCCTAGGGAATACTGTGTAAGGAACCTTTGAATTTTATGAGAATAAAAACACTAACTTGGACAAGATATCTACCTCCTTAGAGCTTAACAATACATTGATGGAAACAATTCATTCAGTATTCAACAGTTTGTGAATACTGATTATGTCCAGGAGTGGCAAATGTATGACACATGTGCAGGATTGAAGGCTCTAAAAGGTTCACCATCACTGGGGCACTGTACCAGAACTTCTAACTACAAAACCAAATAAGGGGGCTGTGGAGATAGGTCAGCGGTCTAAACACCTGTATGGCAAGCCTGATGGCTGGGTTTGATCCTCGGCACTGCATGCTGTACAAGCTGCATAGTGAGACACTATACCAAATACATAAATTTAAATTTTTTAAAAAATTGAAATTCAGAGAATGTTAATGATTGTTTGTATTCTGTTAGGCCTGAGGACATAGCATAGCAGCTTAAGTGCCTATCTGGCAAGCACAAGGTCCTGAGTTTGATCCCCAGTATTGAGGGGGAAAAAAAGCAAGTAAGAAAGTAAGATGCCATCTCTGTTCTAGAGTAACAAATGGTCTAGAATGTAACTCTGACTAGCTATTCAGTGTAGTGGTACTGTAGCAGGAGTCTGGACAAAATGCAAAATAACAGAAGGGATGACCAATAGATTATAATCTCTGAGGCTGCTTTAGGAAAACTAGGAACTGTACTCTCTCAAAAAACTGTGCACTGAAGTAATTTTTTTTCACTGATAGGGGTTTTAATGTGGGAAATTTACTCCCTGGGGAAGATGCCATATGAAAGATTTACTAATAGTGAGACTGCTGAACACATTGCCCAAGGCCTGCGTCTCTACAGGCCTCACCTGGCTTCAGAGAGAGTATATACCATCATGTACAGCTGCTGGCATGAGGTGAGTGCTTCAGTGTGACTTCTAAATTTCCTTGAACCTACTTTCTCATTTAGTGGTCAGTCCCCATTCTCCATGGCCACATGACAGCTGAGCACAGACTGTCAGCTGCACTCGTTTTCTGTCTTTAAATTGCTCCCAAATCCTCTGATAGCCAAGGGCTTGCCTAAGCCTACCCTGATTCTCACTAAAGTTATTATTAGCAGACAGCAATACAATGCACTTTAGGGGAAAGTGTTTTGTGGGGCCGTCACCACACATAAGCAGCCAACCAGACACTCAGGTAAGTGTAAATACACTTTTTGTGCATGTGTGGCTGGCTTAGCCGACCCTGGGGACAGGGCTGGTGCAGCATGTGGTTTGGGGGAACAACAAAGCTTGCCTACGCAAGCAATTTATACTGCTGAGCTATCTCGCTGGAGCAAATACTTTAAAAAAAAAATCATTAAATTTTGTATCGCATTAGAAAGCACCTCTCCTGACCCCAATGACCTATCTTAGGACCCTTTGAAGCCTTACAGTTTAAAAACTAATGAGAGCTGTGGAGATAGCTTGGTGGTCTAAGCACCTGCCTGGCAAGCATAAGGACTAGAGTTTGATCCCTGGTACCACTTGTCCTACTGGCACTGAAATAGGGCTCATGGTGCACACCTGTAATCCCAGCACTTCTGAGGCTGAGATTGGAGGATCACTCTGAGTCCCAGCTGCTGCATAGGAGACCCTATAACAAATAAACGAAAGATTGAAAAAAATAATAATACTTTCCTGCTCTCACCTTGGGCTACTTTTAAGGTGGTCCCTCCACTTTTCAGTAAATATTTGGCAACCTGAATTTGGCATCCTCACCTTTAGTTGGACACAAATGTTCAGGGGAAGAGGAGATAGCTCAGAGGCATAATCACCTTCCTGGCAAGTGCAAGGTCCCAAGTTTGATACTGGACCCACATACAGAACCAGGTGTGGTGACACACTCCTGTAAACTCCGAATTCCCAGCACTGGGGAGGTTGAGATAGGAGGATCACTTTGAGACCAGCCTGGTGACTACAAAAGTGGGCACAAGGCCAGCCTCAAACTGCATAGGGAGACTCTGTCTAAAAAAAAGAAAAGAAAGAAAAAAGAAATATTTAGATCTTAGCTCTATTCCACCAGAAATGGGAGTGTCTTCAACAAGCACCTATGTGATTCTGGAGTCTTCCTGGTGACACCAAAGTGGATATTTGAATGGGCAGTGCATGGCTCCTTTTCCTTGAACAAGCAACAGAAATCACAAAGAAAGTGTAGAGGAAGGGAAAACTCTTTGGAGCAATTTTCCTTCTTTTTGCTGTGATTAAAAAGTAGGGCTGATTAAATATGCTCTATCCTTTCTAACCAGGACATCTTCACTCAGCTTGTTAAAAACTACTGTATT
>PVKN010020992.1:0-15716 GCA_004027915.1 Capromys pilorides
TATTAATATAGCTTTACTTTTTATACCTTGTGGTTATAATACTGGATTGTTAAGACCAAGTTAAAGCAAGACCTATATAACTAAAAATGTAACTTTTGCTATCTGATAAGATCAGGCAAATCCCCTCAGGATTTACCCTGGAACTATGTATAACACTTTGTTATCTTCTGTCGGTGTCAGCCATTGCATGTGTCTTGGCCATCGCTTGCCCAATTTGGTCTCTGAAACTTGAGAAGGATTTTTCCTTTGGCTGACTGAGGGTACCTTCAGGGTGGGTCTGGAGCAGTATGTGGAGCTAGAGATTGAACCGCAATCTCCTGTGCCTGACTGAGTTTGCCCAAGCAGGCACTTTGAACAACTGAGCTAACCCGCAAGCATTCAATGCCACTATTTGTTAATCCATGCATTTTGGACATAACTGGGTAGCTGTTAGAGTTGGGTAGCTTTAGGATGTTTACATACAACCTATTTACTCTATACCCCTACTTCTCCACCACTTCCCTGCACTGTACCAATAACAGTACATAAGGTGCTTTGGTTGTGTTAGAAGCTTGTCTTCATTTTATTATGGTTATGCAAATATAGTTAATTGATAAGTTAAATAAACAATTCCCAGTTCTCTCTCTCTCTCTCTCTCTCTCTCTCTCTCTCTCTCTCTCTCTCTCTCTCTCTTTTTCTTTTGAAAAAAAAATTGTTTTGGCCATGCTGGCCCCACCCCCAGGGTGCACTGAGCCAGCAGCTGAGTCTGGGTGTGTTGGCCATGGCTGTAATCCCCACATGGGGAGGCAGAAAACAGGAGGATCACTATGAGTCTCGCGCTGTAGTGAGACCCTATGCCAAATAAATAAATGGAAAAAGAAAGAAAAAAAAATGTTTAGCTTTTCCTAGATTGCATGTCTCTTTTTTCTTTTGTTTTATTTTTCACCTTCTGTTTTTTATTTCTTTGTTTTGAGACAGAGTCTTGCTTTGTAATTCAGGCTCTCTGAACATTCAGTGAACCTCTTGCCTTAGCCTCTCAAGGGCTGGGATTATAGGTGTGCATCACCCTGCTATAGCTTTTCTACTTTTCATCTTTGAGTTCTTTCAAGATAGAAATATTTTTATTTATTCTCATATGTCAGTTTATCTAGTTATAAAATCTAGTGGCCCACGTGAAAGTTGTGCACTATTAACTTCTGGTTAAAGTGTTCAGTTAGCACTCTTTCTTTGGCAGCTCTAGAAAAGAGGAAAGTAGGTGAAAACTACTTTTGGATGAGTTCTTTATTGTTGTCTTTCAGTTCTATTGAATTTTTTATTTTAGTTGTTAATATTTCTAGTTTTAAAGTTTTTTCTTAAACTTTGTTTTCTTAAAAAGGATAAAATATGTTCTTGTTTCTTGGATATGGAATTTCATTTTTATGAAAAATTTTGAATATTTACTTGTCATTATTAGCTCAATTCTTCTTCTTTTTCTCTGTACCTGTCTTTCATACTCATTTGTCCTTGAATCAGGGAACAAACTGGCAGGCTGGATCCTCACCAATAGCACCTGAATGGGGACCTTACTAGAGTAGGCTGATTCCAGTGGCACCTGGACAGGGAAAGACTAGCGTAGGCTGGTTTCCTACACAGAAATTGACCAATTAGTAGGTTTTGCTATATTTATATCAAGAACGTTTAATAATACAACCATATTTTCTCTGGATAAAAATTGCCCAGTCTAAAAGGAGGAAAATGTCTTTCTAGCTTTTGAGAATAAGGTGGGAGAATGAGACACCATACATCAAGGTAACATACCTTTATGTGTAATATGCTAAAGCTTCTTGATTCCCAAGCCTCTCTGGTCTAATTAAAACTGAGGTTTGCTTGGTAATAAGTAAGTGGAGTCAGTCACCTGGTTGTGTGGGTTGAGAGGAAGCTTTGGGTGCACTTTTGTGTGGCAGCATTCAGTAAGTTCTCCTGTTCTCAGCTTTATACTTCACATTCTCCACAGTTTGCTTTTCCTTGTGTCTAAGTCCTAAACTTGTCTACTGTTCTGTGGGTGAGATATAGGAAGAGAGGAATCAGCTTATTTTAGCTATCTGTACATGGCTGGAGCCTTCTCTGCTCTGCTGGGTGAGTATTCAATCCTTTACTTATCTTCTGGCTTTCTCTGGTTTGGAAATTTTTCATTCCTTGTCATATCTTTTCTCACTCTTCTTTTCCTATTGGAATTAAAGCAAATTTCTTAACTGTATTCAATGGAGTTTTCCAAAGGAGAAGTAATGAATATTTTGAATGAATTAGTCATATTTAGTTGGATGGCTTACATTTTCACATTTGTGTTCTTTTATAAAATTGAATACAAACATGGTTGGCTTCAGTCTTTGGAGTATTAGTGGAAATACAAAGTTACTGCTTGCAGCTTGCCAAATAAGTCTATCTTTTTTTCCCAAAATGTATAGTATTTTCATATCCTTTTTTCTCCTCTAGGGATAAAATTCATTCTTTTTTTTCTGTAACCTAGTATTCAAATGTTTATAAAAATATCAAGGAAGCACATACAAATACAGCAAGCTAACAAAATTGAAGTATTATTTTGGGTTATAGTCATCCCTTAATAGCTTGAAAAATTTGTTCACCAGTTAGGAAAGTCCATCTGTAGAGTATAAAAATAGTTTAGAGGTGGTGATGTATATGGTGAAGTCATTCATAGGGGCACTGAAGACTGGTGTCAGATGCAAGAGTTCAAAAACAGGTTTCCCACAACACTTTCCACCAGCTTCCCTGGTTTCACCAGTGTTTACTGTTATGAGTTATGTCTAATTGTCCCCCCAAAGCCTCATGCAGTCACAGGGCGGGGACTCCTAGAGTTTAAGACTAACTCATGATCCACTGGGATTATGTGTTTTAGAACTGCTGGGATTATGAATTTTAGTACTGCTGGGATTATGGCTGTGGTCTAAGGCAGATATCCTGAGGCAGAGAACCTGAATGTATTGTAAGAGACAGAGAGACAGACTCTCTCTGTTGCTCTCTGTTGCCCTTGTTGTTTGGTTACCTCTGTCACCATTTTGTTGCTGTTCTACTTCCATGAACTGAATGCTCTCTGCCCTGTTCCACTCAGCTGTGGGCCAGCCAAATATGGACTGAAACTTCATTTTGGGTGTTGGGTATTTGTCCTAGCAATGAGAGGGGAATAACTAATACAATAGGATCCTGGTAACCTTGCCTTTCTTGGGCTTTTCTTGTCTTTTGGGACATAGTCAAATGATTTTCCCAGTGGAACTTGTTCTGGTAGAACTTACTGGTCCTTCCTTACTTTATACTTGCTTTCTTCTCCAAATCCTGTGATTTCCAAGTGCTGTTCTGTGACCTGGTATTGAGCTGTAAACTTCCACTGGTCTTTAGAAAAATTATAAAAATAAAGCAATGGAAACAGTGTATACATATTTAAGTTTCCATGTGACTTGAAGTTCCAGTTCCTATTTCTGAATAAAAACTGGCCTCTATCAGAACCACTTTTTATTCTTATTAAGTACTGGGGAAAGGCATTTGTAAGACAATCATGATAGTAAACAACAGTCGTACAAGTATTTAGTGAGCAGAATGATAGATTACAAACACTAGAGACTGAGCTCTGCCTATGGTACTAGAATTTGTGTGGCTTTTGCCACCCCAACACAGTACCTATGGCCTTCACTTCTTAGATTTTGTTAGTCTTACAACAAATATCTTTATACAAGTTTCTATTCCTGTAGACTGTGTGTAGAGTTGTGTGAAATCACTCAGTATATCACTAGTAAGTAACAGGTGTGTGTGGCTGCACATTTCCTGGCTGCTGCAGAGGTTTAATGAGTTACCTTCAGGGAGCTGGCAATTATAATAATGTGGAGCTTCTGTTTTAATAATGATGCTATTGTTCCATGGTCTGTGCTGAGATCCTTCACCACCCTTCTGTCATCATGGGTACTATCAAGGGGTGGGGGGCAAGTGCAGGTCTGGCAGATCACAGGGGTCAAAGATCTCCTAGTGCTTCCTCTTTCTTCCTCTTCAGTACATCTCGTATCCTTCCCTGTCTCTCTTTGAATTGTGGGCTTTTTTAAGGGGTCCTATTTAATTCATCAGAGTGTTCTTCATGCCTCTGGCCAGTAGCGCAATTGCTTGAATATGGTGGACACTTAGTTCACTGCAATGTATGCAGAACAAATAGTAAAGAATCATGGCTTCATAATTTTCATAGCAAATATAAGTAGCAAGTTCTTCTTTGCTTTGGTCATTTGTTAGGAACAAGCACTGAAAATCTTGTAAATTACAAATCATAAGGAACTAGTGAATGAATTTACTGAAGTTGTTCACTTTTTAAAATTGTATGAAAAATCTTGTGATTGATGGGCATGTATTTCCTGGAGAAAAGTTTTCACAGCTACACCTTTGAAAACTTAAAAATCACCAAAGAAAATGAGGCTTGAATTATGACAAAATACACCTGACGATATATTCTAAGATGGGAAGTGCTGCATCAGCATAGCACGAAGGGTTCTTATTGTTTTTCATGAGACTTCTGCTTTGGAGTGTCTAACTTGCTAGCCTTACTAGGTCTTCTGGTATTCTTTCCTGGACACTCCTTGGCTTTGAACACTGGATTTTATTTTGGGAGGGCAATCCTGGAGCCAGAGTTAGTGTTAGTGAAGTTGGTACATGTATTTGAAGCTCCAGGTGATTCAAAGAGATTCTGGGTTTTTGACTAACTGGATTGGGTAGAATGTTTTGTTTCACAAACATGATCATAATTTACTCTTATTTACTTTTAAATTAGAAATGATTATTCAGTAATTTTTTTCTTCTTTTAAAACAGGTTCTTGAAAACATTGCTTTAATGAAAAATAAAACTTAAAAAGCAGCTGTAGTAAGGTATGTAATGATTGAACTACAATT
The DNA here is from genome assembly GCA_004027915.1 of Capromys pilorides. Classification (NCBI taxonomy): domain Eukaryota; kingdom Metazoa; phylum Chordata; class Mammalia; order Rodentia; family Capromyidae; genus Capromys; species Capromys pilorides. Next base: position 4,897 of record PVKN010020992.1, read on the forward strand.
AAGAGTTGCAATTATTCCCAATTAGGTATTTGGAATGCCAAAATAGGAACCCTAATCAACTCAAGCTAGGGAAGAGAGGATGAGGCCTGAGACAGGCAAAGTCTGGAGGAAGGGCAAGCCTGTTTTAGGGATCCCTGAGCAGCCAACTGAAGCAGCCGTTTAGTCATAGAAGATTTAGGGATTGATTCCTTTTTGTAGTAGAATTATAGAGGAAAGGTTCTGTACTTCTTGAATCTGGGAAGAAAAGCAAATCCTCTTCAAAGGAAGACATTTTCAAGTATTGTTCCCTGGAGACTTCTGAGACTTACAAGTTTAAGTGTAGACAAGAAACCCTCTCATAACTTCTTTCTTATGAGAATGTGATTAATTTGAGGGTGCATCAGGGCCAGTTCTCCCTTCCTCTAGCATATAGGGGTTCTATGACATGATGAAATTTCCAGGATGCCAGCCATTCTCCACCCCCATAATTTTGTGCTATTTCACCCACCCCTTCTTCCCCTGAAATTACATTAGAAATCTTAACTATTTTGACCTTATTTTCACAGTTAACATGACAGAGATTCTGTGCTCATATGGCTCTACTTTCAGTTTGCAAATGAAGCCAACCTAGGGCTTAATACTGTGGTCCTATCAGAGACAGTATAGAATTTATGCCTGTGTTGTTTGGCTTGCTATCATGGTCCTCCATGTGATGTTATTTCCCATTGAGGCTATAATTGTGATAATGGTAAATAAACCGGGAGGAGTAAGAAGCATATCTAAGAAGTGGCAAGCCTGAAAGACCTTTGAATGAGAATACAACACACAAGACAGAACTATGGTGAGATGTGGCTAGAAGAATCCTTTGTGCTAACTCATCGCCATGGACTTTGACACTTTGGTTTTACCTACCAGCATGAGCTGGTATGGGTCCATGGAAAGATTTTGAATGAAGAAGAGACCTGGCCAGAGTCGAGCTTTGTAAGATGTGTCAAGTATTCTGTGTGTGTGTGTGTGTGTGTGTGTGTGTGTGTGTGTGTGTGTGTTGATAAATGAGCAAAGCCTTGGAGCAGGAAGATGTGCTGGGGGCTGCTCCAGTGGTTCAGAAAAGAGTAATGATGATCTGGTTGAAAGCTGGCTATGAATGAGCCAGTGGAATGGGCAGTCAGTGAACAGCTGGGTGAGGAGCAGCAATAGGGCTGATCAGGTTGGGATATTTTAAACTTAGATAATTATAAGGGGAGATGAAAACAGAGAGGGAGGAGGGAGGGGAGAGCGAGTCAGAGATAGAGACAGAGACAGAATCAGAAACAGAAAAGAAGGAGGAAGAGGAAAGGTAGAAGAATTGTTTGAAAACAGTAGGCAGGAGATAATGCGTGAGTCTGACAAGAATCATGTTGTTTGATTATTTGAGATGACAGAATGTCCATCTGAAAGTGTGCAGCTAACTTTAGTAGTGGGGTAGCTGGTTTTGGCATCCTTGCTGAAAGAAAATCCAAATCCTAAGAGGCTATCTGAACCTGGGGCCAGCAAAGAGCCCTGTGAAAAGCAATCCTTCTGCTGGACTTCCTCGCTTTCTTTGGATCTTCACTTTTCAGGATGGGGAACAGGTGTAGTTTAGGTCTGTGGGCTCACTATGATGCTCAGCTGCCAAATCTATAAGAAGCTATTGTGCTTTTACCCTAGAATTAGGAAGGTCTAATCACACACCTATCACTGCTAGAAGTACAACATTGGCTAATTTATTTGACCTTCTGGATGTCAATTTCCTTATCAGTAAAATAGGGTGACAATAGGACCTGCCTCACAGATTCATGTAAAAATATTTATTGAGTATTTTGTGTGCCTAGCACAGTAGGTTTACAGAGATAAGATGCAATGCATCCCTACCTTGAAGCCACTCATCACCTAGAAGACAGACAATAAATGCAACAAAACAATGCAGCTGCTATAAAGACTGGGCCAGGGAGGGATAAAACCTCATGGGAGTTTATCAGTTCCCTAGGCAGCTCTCACACCAATCAAGTTGACAATCCACTTTAACTGTTGCATTCTAGCCCTTGTGAATCTGACACCCAAATGCCATATTTAATTTACAAATAGATACAATATTTAACTCACACTGTGTGGGCATGTGTGTATTTGAAGGTGGGAGAGGTAGTTTCCTGTTTTCTGGGGAGGATGCAGCAGATGATTTTTGAAGACTGAGTAGAAATGAAACCAAGTTTCTCAATTCTGGACGTATATGAGAATTGCCTAGAAGCCAGGGAGCTCCCTGAACCAATCATATCAGATGCAGTCAGTTGGAATGGAGTAGAGTAGGTGGACTCAGAGGCAGTAGCATAATTTTAAGGCATCTGTGTGATTGTTATATGCATCTGTGACAGTTAAATTGGATATTCAACTTGAATGGCTTGGGAGCCCCCAGGAAATTAGTGAAGTTTTACTTCTGGATTTGTCTGGATGGGTTGTGGAGGTGTGACCTTGGGTACTCTGTCTGCATCATGACCTCATTCTTTCTTGTGTGGTTTCTATGCTGTGCTTCTTGGATTCTATGAAGCAGGAATTTTGCCAGGTCTCACACTTTTCCATGATGTTCCTGCGTTGGAATCATCAGACAATGGACTGAAACCTCTGACACCATGAGCCAAATCAAATCTCTTTTATTTTGTGGATGTTCAAATTAAAGCACCTGCTTAGACAGATGCAGGAACCGGGGTTAGATCCCTGGCATGCCTTGCTGGCCCTGCCTCTGTGGTGCACTGAGAGGACTATGGAGACTGGGTATGGTGGGGTGAATCTGTAATTCCAGTGCTTGGGAGGCTGAAAACAGGAGGATCACTATGAGTCTAATCTGTGTAGTGAGACCCTGTAGACCCTGTACTAAACAGATAAAACAGAAAAATATTATGCATGTTGGGTATTTTGTCCAATAATGGGAAAGCTGATTAATACAAAAGATTGGTACCAGGGAAGTAGGGGCATTGCTGTGACTATGCACAATCACTAGTGTGACTATAGCTTTTTAGAGTTCACAAGTTTTGGAAAAGGTTTGTGGAGAAGCATTTGGGAAAGTATCAGATGTGATCAGGAGAAGCCTCGTTGTGTTGTAAGGAGAGCCTGATAGGGAGTTCTTGTAACACCTCTGAAGACCAGAATACTGACAGAAATTCAGAGAGTAAAGGCCTGACACAAGAAATTTCAGATAGTCTCTGTTGGGAATTAGACTTGAGGACATGCATGATTTATACTAGCCAAGAACTTACCTACATTTTTCTCACATCCTGAGACTTTGTGGAAGGCTCAGTTAATGGATCTGGAGGAGGAAATTTCAAGAAATCACAGTCTCAGGCTGTGGCATTGGCACTATTGACTACTTTTAGCCAGATGTACAGCAAGAATTGAGAGTAAAAAGCTGAGCAGAAAAATTTAGAAAACTTAAATTTGAGCCAAAATAAGCACGTGTACGTTTATTTCCAAAGAAACATGGTATCAGAAGAGCTTGTCATATTGTACAAGAAACTAAGAACTTAACTGGAACAAGAAGAAAGGCACCTTGAGGCATCATGAATACCCGACCCATGAAAAGGCTAAGGGTGTAAAGTGTAAACCTTTCATTTGAGCAGAGAGTTCCTGGGCCCTCTTAAGAAGGCTCTCCTAGGGAATTCAATCTCCAGGAATCATTTCACTATGCTCGGTCACCCAAACACTTAAAAGCTGCAGAATCAATGATTCCAGGGGGCCCGGCTATTGTTCAGACTGATGGCAGACCTTGGCATTGTCTACATGATGCTTGTTTTTCAAGAATGAAGAATGTATGTGTTGTAGGGTCATGAGGGCCTCCCTTAAGACTTCAAAGGAAATTCTGGGAGGCTAGGCAATGCCCCTGAGAGGTAAGTACTTTAAGCTGTGTGAATGAAGCTGAAGGTATAGTGGATACCCCAGGAAGTCAGGAGTACCAGCAGTGCCATGTGATGGCTGCTGTGAAAATACACAGGCAGTGAGTAAAGCCAGCCTATGAGAGACAGCTGCAAACATCAAGGCCAGGGGAGTAGAGCCACCTAGCCCTTTTGTAATTCATAGCTTACCAGTAGGTGCCTTGAATGATTAACATACAGCTACAGGACATAATATGTTCCGTATTGGATTTTAGTTTTGTCTAATATTTTTCTATCTCTAATTCCTCCATTTTTGAATGAGAATGTTATCTTTTACATTGCATATTGGGTATATTTAACTTATTTTTTGAATTTTTGAAGTTTCCAGCCAATATGTATCCTTGACTCTCAGAAGAGACTCTATACTTGGGCTTTTGTGCAATGCTGAAATTGTTGAGACTTTAGGGAGAATATTCATGTCCAATTCTATGTGGAAGATTTGCACCACGTTAAGTGGAAGTAGAATCTTTGTCTTTATTTGATATTAAATATGGTTTGAGGGGAAGTATTTGGATGTCATGTTGACAAGGGCTAGTATGTGACAGTTAAGCTGGATTGTTTTCTTGATTGTGTGAAAGCTGCCTTGGGGATTAGTCAAGTGCATTTCTGGATATGTCTGGGTGGATCATGAAGGCATAATTTTGAGGACTATATCTTGTCCAAGGCCCTTTCCTCTCTTGTGTTGTTCCCATACTTTGCTTCCTAGCTGCCATGAATTGAGCAATTTTGTTCTACAATACTGTTTGGCCATGATGTTTCCATGTTGGACACAACTGATCATGCACTTGAACTTCTAAAACTATGAGACAAATTAAAACTTTCCTCCACCAAGTTGAGGTGGTGGGTATTCTCTCAAATAGTTAGAAATCTGATCAATGCAGAAGAAATCAGTGTAGAAAGCATCTGAATTAGCTGAGATGGGGGTTAGGAGACAGCGATTCTGTCATAAAAAATGCCGTAATGGATGAAATCCTTAAGAGGAAAAAGGGGAAAATGGTGCAGATGGACTGGAAAGTCAGCTTAGTATATTCTTTTAGAAACTGTAAGTCATGGTTTTTCTTATAATCATGAAGCAAATTTAGTATGCCATGATCAACTTTAAAAAAGAAATAGAAGAGGGTGGAAGGAAAACTCCACGGCCTATGGTACATAGTAAGTGCCACTGTTTCTAGAAATGTATGTAAGCACATGTGCTGTGTCTCCTGCAAGATCCCCTTTGCCATGAGCATAGGCATAGGTTTATGAAAAATTCTGCTTCAGTTACACTGATTTTCAGGGAGAGATGAGACCAGGAAGCTATGGGAATAGACCCACAAGGGTGACTGGACTCTGCCTAGGGAAGTGGGGAAGATTTTGAAAGCTTCAAACCCAGAGGAACAAAATGACCTCCTCATTTCACAGCAGTCTTTCACCTCTGAAGGTGATGTGCAATAGGAAGAGAGAATGCCACTGTGGTGAGGGTCTATGCGAGGGGTTTATCATTTGAAGGGCAGCAGGTTAGGGAAGGAGGTGAGGGCATATGTTAGGATACTGGCAGGGCCAAAGATGAATCCGGGCCTCTGCCTTTGCCTTTTACGTTCCCTGCTACTTCTGTGGAAGATCCCTGGCCACTGCACAGACAGTCCCCTCAGGCCCAATCCCATGGGCCCACTGTAGGACCTTGTGGCACGTTTCTTCTCATTGCTCTTCCCTCTTGATGTACACATCTGGGGAGCTCAGCATCACTCCAGTGATTCAAGCACAGGAAAGGAAAGCCTCCAGAATCTTTCTTTAAACTGAGGCACTATTTGGGCTTTCTGCTTCCCTTGATTCAAAAATAGCAGAAGAGATGTAACTAATGATTTGAGAGAAAATTTCATCTGAATTGATTCTATTTCAAATGTTAATGCTGAGCCCTGAGGCGGATGTTCAGAAAGTTCTGGGTTGGAAGACATTTCATTTTATCTCATGTAGGGGGGGCACCATGTGGGCCTTTTCTTTTTAGGAGGATTTGTGGGGACTTGGTGGTGCTAGGGATTCAAATGGACAGAGGAGCAGACAAATTCCCACCTTTCTCTAATCCTTCTTGGCTAGGTTTCAGGGAAAAAAGATGTGGGACAGGCAGTCCTACCACCTCTCCCCCTTTAGCCACAATGGCCACCTTAGTTTTCCTGGACAAACTTCCTCCTGCCTTGGTGCTTTTATTTCTGCTTGCCAGCTTGGGACAGTGGTCCCAGATCTTCACAAATGACTGAGCAAAGCCACTTTCCTACTGAAGGTTTTCCTGACCATCAAGATTGCATTTCTTCCAACACTTTTTAGTTCTCCCACTTTGCTTACATTGAATTGTTCCTTACATGAAGTGATGTGGTGGTCTCTCCTTTTTCTGGGTGGGCTCAGCAAAGGCAGGGACCACATCTGACTACTTTGCTCCTCCCAGCATCTTCTATGTGAATAGCAGTTGTAGTGCATTTGATATGCTGAGCAAACATTTCTGCAAGGAATGAAGGATGGATGTGGGCATCACTGGGGTACAGACTCCTTCATTAGTTCTTTAACCGTGTGCCAGGAATCTTCTTGCTGAGAGAGTTTGGCCACATTGATTCATGTACTAGATGTTTATTGAGCAGGTGTGTGTGTGTGTGTGTGTGTGTGTGTGTGTGTGTGTGTAGAGGGATATGTCTGGGGATTGAACCTAAGGTCTTTGCATTGAGCTACACCTCCAGCCCTTTTTATTTCAAGACAAAGCCTTGCTAAATTTCTAAGCTACTCAGGCTGGGATGCTGGGATTATAGGAATGTGACACCATGCCTACATGTATGAGTATTGTTGTGAGAGTCAGCAACTTGCATGGTAGGACTGTCTGGTTTTATATCTTATTATCATACATGTTACCTTGGGGTTAAGACTTTCCTGCTTAGAAAGCATCCTCCTTCCTTGGGAGTTTTCAGGTGGCCTTCGGTGGTTTGTTCCAGGGGACTGACAGTAGGGGCATGGGACCTACTGAGATCAGTACGACCGTTATATCCAAATAGTCACTGCAGTTATACAGGTAAAGCCCTATCATCAGTCCCAAATCTGGGACTCAGAAGGACCACATTCCCTGCTCTTTGAGCATGATCACACGCCCTTTCCATGTGTTCTCAATGCCTTTTCTGTATTACAGCTGAAAGTTGAAATTCTTTTCTTTGCTCCGTCATTTCTTCTGCTGGTCCTGATGTTGGTGATAGTCTCAGGTAAAACTGAGACCTATGACATCCATTATTTTCAGTAAATTTAAGTCCCCTCCCTACCAGGCTGGTGGAAACTACAGCCCAATTATTCCTGGGTATTGTCTAACTTCTTCTCCTCTGGGGAATGCCAGGTTGTCTTAGTTACTTTTTACTTGCTGCTGGGACAAATGCCCGACATTCAAAATGAAGAAAGGAAAGGTCTGTTTAGCTCACAGTTGCTGGATGTTTCAGTCCACGTTTGGCTGGCCTAAAGCTAGTGGAACAGGGCAAAGAGCATCCAGTTCATAGCAGCGGAACAGCAACAATTGTGACAGAGGCAACCAACCAACCAGGGCAGCAGAGAGCAACAGCGTGAGTCTGTCTCTCTGTCTCTCTTTATATTGCATTCAGGCTCTCTGCCTCAGCCTATCCACCTTAGGCCACACCAATAATCCCAGAAGGACTTAGACCCATAGTCCCATCAGTACTAAAACACATAATCCCAGTGGATCATGAGTCAAGTTTCAAGCTCTAGAAGTCCCCACCCCATGATTGCATGAGGCTTTGGGGGAACAACTAGACATAAACCATAATATTCTGCCCCTGGGCCCCCAAAGTCTCATGCACATCCCTTTGTGCAAAAGGCATTCTAGTCCATCACTAAGAGTTACCAAAGTCCCAACAGTTTCAGCATTGCTGAAAAGTCCAAGTTCCAAGTCTCCTCCAAGATCCAAGGCAAACTCTTCACTGTGAGCTCCTGTGCAAAAGAACATTCAAAGGCACAAGATAAACATTGCCATTCCAAAAATTGCAAACAACAGGGGAATACAAAACACTGGGACCAACACAATTCCAAAATCCAGCAGGGCAAATATTAAATCCCATAGTTCCAACTGGAATATCTAAAGCAGTCTGCACTGAGTTGTGAACTTCAAAGGCCTTACGTGGCCCCGCCCTAAGGCACTCTTGGTGGTAGCTCCCATGGCTTCTCTCTTAGGCCAGATTTGCTCCCTCTTTTCAGTTTCCTTTAGATGATCCATGTTTCTGACTTTTCCAAACTGGGGTTTCCACTGAATGGGCTTCTCACTCTCTGCTTCACACACTGCTCTCTCAGGGGCACACTGCCTGGCCTCCCAGGCCTCCCAGGGCTTCTTCTGAAATCAAGGTGGAAGCCTTCTTAACCTAACAACTTGTGCATTCTGAATGTGCCTAAAACCAATGTCATGTGGATGATGCCAAGGTCTGCTGCCAGCTGGAGTAGTAGCCAGGCTTTCTTCTCTCTTGGTTGTAGGGGTGGAGTGCCTGGATTGATGAACCCTCTGACCTTGATTCTGAGGAAAAAATTCTCCATGCTGGTGCTGTTTTGGAACCTGGTTTGGTCACTGCTGCCATTCTGGTACTTGGGTCTCTGTGGCTTTCTTCTCAAGGCAAAGCCTCTCTCCATTGCAATTCTGGAGCTTTAAAGGGCAGAGAGCTGTGGCCCCTTGTGATGCCCTTAGGCCATCCTTTTGATTCTTTGGTTCCTTCCCAGCAATGGAGATCCTTTCAGCTCCATCTTTGCAATCCACAGCTCTCCTGGCACTTCCTTCCTGGCCAAACTCACAATATTTTAAATCATCATGCTTGGCTCTTTGCTCTTGATTTTCAACATAAATTCGGCTACAAGCTGCCAATAACAACCATGTCACCGCCCCAGTTGTTTGCTGCTTTGAAATATTTCTTGAAAGATTAATCAGTCTGCTATGCTTAGTCTTAGTTTTAGGCAAAGTCTCTGGGCACAAGTAAAATTCTGACAGACTTTCAGCCAACCCATAGCACAAATCTTCTGGAGTCCAATGCCAAATGCTGTCCTTTTCCCAGCAGAAACCTCCTCAGCCTGGTCTTTACAGACAGGCTTTCTGTCAGTCTTCTGGTTTAAGTTCTGACCAGCATCTCCCTTACAGAACATCCAAAGCTTTCCCAGCTCTTCACAAGTAGAAGGCCTCTTCAAACCTTTCCTATCTTTTCCCATAAGCTATTCCCAAAAACTTGTAATCCACATGGTCAGGTTAGTCACAGCTATGACCCCATTTCTCTGGTACCAAATTCTGTCTTAGTTACTTTTTACTCATTGCTGGGGCAAATAACCAACACTCAAACTGAAGGAAGGAAATATCTATTTAGCTCAGCCCATATTCAGTCCATATTCGGCTGGACCAAGGCTGAGTGATACAGTGCAGAGAGCATCCAGCTCATGGCAGTGGAACAGCAACAAAATGGCAACAGAGGCAACCAACCAACCACGGCAACAGAGATAGTTTGTCTGTCTGTCTCTCTTATATTACATTCAGGCTCTCTGCCTCAGCCTATCCACTTCAGACCATACCCATAATCCCAGAAGGACTCAGACCCATAATCCCATCGGTACTAAAACACAAAATCCCAGTGGATCATGAGTCAAGTCTCAAACTCTAGAAGTCCCCACCCCATGATTGCATGAGGCTTTGAAGGGTCAACTAGACATAAACCATAACACAGGTTATGGGTCTCAGGCAGTGCAAGGGGCTGTGAAGTCAGTGGCCATTGCCATAAACTGTCCATCATCCTAGCCACAAGGTCCTTTAGGCCCAAGTGCCTGTTATTTTTTTAGCTACATCTGGAGTTCCTGTGCCTAGCATTCAGGTTGCTTACTTCACAGGCCTTGATGTTTCCAGTGAGCACCTAGCATGTGTGTGTATGAGGAGAAATGCCTTCCTAGAGAGGTCAACCTCTAGTTACATGTCATAGGACCCTCATATTAAAAGAGCATGGAATCACAGTAGATCAAGTGTTAGAAAGACCAGGCCCTCCCACAGCTACGAGGAAAGTCAGGTGGGAGGATTTCAGAGACAGAGGTCTCCTGTGAAAGATAATGGTGAGCCTGTGCCTGATTTAAAAGTTCACTTTGGAGAGAAAATCAGTCCCCATACCTCTGCCCAGACCCATGGCCAAATAAAGTTATTTTACTGTTAAAAAAATTAACTTGAACTTCTGAGCTCTGACGGACTTTAAAAAAAAGTATGCTGGGCTATTTCTGCTTCAATGTTTGACCCCCTGCTGCTGGCCAGGCCTGACAAAGTTGGGCTTGGAATGCTGTAGCCTCTACAAGACAGTACCTCTCTTTATTATAGCATGTAGCTTTAGAAATGGAATATAACAAGTTCATCTGTCATAGGTCTGAACAGTTCCTCAGCAATCGCCCCCAGCTCTGCTTCTGCTGAAAAGGGGCATGTTGGAAGCCAAGCCCAGAGAAAAGGGAGCTGGAGTTCACTGAAGCTGGCAGGAGCTTTTCATAGCTTTCAATGGGTTCTGAGTCATGCACAGAGCTGACAAAACACCTCAGAGGCAGCGGCTTCTCTGGACAGAGTGTTTTGAAAAGGATCCAATTCCACTTAAATGGTGGCATGTTGAATATTTTTTCACATTCTGTACCCCCTATCTTCCTTTTCTATTTTTCTATAGGAAAAGTGTAAATGTGAATTAAAATTTCCAGGGAAAGTCTAGGCATAAATACTAAAACAGTTGGCAGCTAGTTAAAGGAAATTTATGTCTACAATTTCTCTCTGTTGCAGAAACTTGCCTTTATTTTTGGTGGTGGTTGGTATCCCAGACTTCACAAGACATCTTTTTTGGTGCTTTCTCTCTCTCTCTCTCTCTCTCTCTCTCTCTCTCTCTCTCTCTCTCTCTCTCTCTC
>PVKN010020993.1:0-15705 GCA_004027915.1 Capromys pilorides
TTCTGTAATAACACAGTTGTGAACATTTTCAACAAAATATTAGCAAATCTAATCTAACGCAGCATTAAAAAGATTATTCACCATGATTGTGTCCAATTCGTCCCAGAGCCACAAGAATAGCTCAACATATGCAAATCAATAAATGTAATACACTGTGTCAACAGAAGGAAAGATAAAATCTCTATGATTATCTGTAGATGCAGAAAATGCATTCAATAAAATTCAGCATAAATTTTTTGCTAAGGCTGCCACACCCATGGGCCAGTCATTTTGGGGAAGCCCTCTGCATGCATCAGCCTTTTTATCTGGGCCATAACAAAGGAGACATTATCTAGACCAGGACAAAGACATGCAATATTTAATATTTAAAACTACAAAGCAACTAGAAAAAGACATAGGACAAGTTGTGAGAAATTGGTTTATGCAGTATTTTAAAAACAAATATGGCCCTAAATGCACAGGCAACAAATACGAAAATATGCAAATGGCATTATAGAAAACCACAATGCTTCTGTACTGCAAAAACAACAGCAAATGAAAAATAATGGCATGAAAGAGAGCCTGCAAAATGGGAGGAAATATTTCCTAACTATTCTTCCAAAAAGGATCAATAATCTAAATATATAAGGAGCTCAAAAGAATCTAACAATGATGAGTCAATTAATCCACTCAAAATAGACAAATGGATGGACATTCCTCAAAAGAAGAAGTAAGAATAGCCAATAAATAAGTGAAAAATACTCAATGTCACTAGCTATTAGGGAAATTCAAGCAAAAACTACAGTGAGCTATCGCTCCCTAGTTGCACTATTGTCTAACAAAGAAATGTTGGCAAGAATGGGGGGAAAAATGAATGTATATACAATATTGGTGGAAATGTAAATTAGTACAACCATTATGGAGAACAGAGTGGAGAACTGAAAATAGATCTACTCTATGATTCAGCTCTCGAGCTCCTGGGTATAGATCCAAAAAGAAAATAAAATCATTATGCCAAAGAGACACCTGCAGATCCATATTTTTGTGGCATTGTTCTCCATAGCTAAGATATGGAGTCAATTTTGGTGTCTCTGAACAGATGGATAAAAAAAATGTGGTACAGATTATTCAGCCACAAAGAAGAATGAAACCCCATCACTTGAGGCAAAATGAATGGAACTGAAGAATACTGTTTGAAGTGAAATAAGAGAGAAGGAGAAAGACAGTATTACATTCATATATGGATGTTTAAAGTAAATGACCTGAAGACAGAATATTTATTGCTAAAGTTTGGGAGAGAGAAGAAGTTGGAAGAAAAAAAAAAAGAGAAGCTAGATTTAATAAGTCCATGTTATTTGTATGTATAGAAATATCACACTGTATGCCATTACGTTGATATACATCCATGCCCCTTTGCAATATGACTTCCAAATACTGAAATGAAAAGATGGACTTTTATTTTCCTTCTCTTGCCTCTGTTGTGAACTTGTAACCTGTTTTGACATTGTGAGAATTTCAAACCTAGCCCTCTTTGTGCAGAAATTCTTCCAACCTCCATGTGAACAAGTGTGAGTTTATCAGTGGATAGCCAAAGGTTCAACTAATGGTGGAGGAGGTCACGTGTATCATTCTAAACGAAGCCAACCTAGACCAGCTAACTCTAATAATGACTACAGACAGGTTCATGGGTAAGATCAGCTGAAACCAGAACAGCCTAGTTCCACCTAAAACACAAGGTGTTCATTTGTAGAATTGTGTGACAGATAAACCATTGCTTTTCAAAAACACTGCATTTGGGAGTAGTTTGTTAACTCAGCAACTAATTTATTGATCAGATTGCTTCTCTACTTTAATCACCTTTCAGTAGTCTTGTTCTGCATTGCCTTTCTTTTCTCATCCTACCTACACATTGCATTTAGTTCAACTGTTCTTATCCTATAGATTCTTGCTCAAAGCACCTTCAATGGCCCTTGATTGTCCATGCAGTAAAGAACTTTGATCTGTTATATCAAGGCCTTCCATGATTTGCCATAATATAAAGTTTGAATCCAAGACTTCTGCTGCGTTTCCCATTGACCCTGATTTGTTCAAAAGCTTTTGTGAAAAGTCCTTGAGTGTGAGACACAATCAATCCAAGAGCCCTTCATTCGTTTAACACACCTCTTATTCTCCAATACGCACGGTACATTTCTTTAGAAATTGGTACAAAGATAACTCACGCTTTTATGGACATCAAAATATAAAAAGGCAATATGGCTAAGAAGTCAGAAAAAAGTCCTCAGTGTTTTCTGTGTGTCTTACGTTACTTATCTCCTGCCCCTACCTAGAGCGGTCCTCTCTGTTTTATAGTCACCAACTCTACATACTCACATAATCATATAGATATAGCAGTCAAGTCAAGTAGACTTCTTCAGAAATCCTTGCTAACCCTTTTCCTTCACTGAACTAAATGCAGTCCCTTCTAGATGAACTTCCTTTCACATCAATGTGAACCACTCTCGAACAATTGCCAACAATTTGCTTAGTATGTTGTTAATCAATAATCAACAACTTCTTCCTTAGGTGTGTTGGTTTGATTATGAGATGGCTTTAAAAATGAGGTCCAGAATCCATGTCTGAGAAAGTTTCTCTTGGTAGTGGACATGCTAGTGAACTATTCCTCCAATGATTATCACTGCAGGCAGCTTTGCACCATGTGGACAGAGCAAGTGAGACCAGAAGTATTATGAACTGAAAGCAATCATTCTTGTCTCCTGCACTGCGAGGCCAACGGAAGCATTCTTACAAAGAAAGAGATAGGTATTATTGCAGTAATATAAATCACTGAAGAATTTGGTTTAAAACTTTTTTATTAACTAAAACTTTTATTAATAAAAGTAGATTAAAAACATATTAAGAGTTCAATATTTTAAAGAATAACCCTTAGGAAATAGGCATATAGTGATTGGTGTTCATTGTAATGATATACCATAATTAACATGAGCACCACAGACTCTTGAGCCCCATAACCCTGCATTGTGGGAAACTTTTCCGTTCAATTCAATAAATTCATTTTCTTTCACTCTCACTCAATTTATATTTGTTTCAGTTCAAAGTAGCCTGTAATGTTGTGCAAAGAAGGGTCAGATTTACCTAAGATTTCAGAATTAATGAACTTTAAAATCCCCTAAATCAACTTCTGTTTGTATATTTGGAAACGTGCCTACCTCTCTAAACCACATTTTCATCTGCAAAATGGGAGTGATTATAACCAATCCATAACAGATATGAAGACTCCAGTGCCATATTCATATCAACTTCACATTTCTTCATTTTGTGACTCTTGTGCTAATTTCAGTCAACATTACTATTTATCAACTGCAATTCTGTAATACACTAATGCATTATGATAACCCCCTTCCAAACACGGACTCCTGGAAAGCTTATCCTAGGGGAAATATTGTTTTGTTAAGTAAAACCATATATTGTACAGGACAGTATTTAGTATTGGACAAAAGTGGCAGAAGATTTGGAGAGCTCATGCATGTGAACACATCAAGAAATGTCACACTGGGGCAACCAAAATTTCCAGCTTTCAAGAGGAATTCTGACTTGACGGATGATGTCACAAAGTTCATAAGCTCTGAATGCTAGCACATTCCCTCACTGAGAAATTTAACTGCTCTTAAGTATTGATTAAAGATAGCACATTGGAGAGCAGGTAAGATAGCTCACCATGAAAGCAATTGCCTACCTTGTGCAGAGCCCTGGGTTTGAGCCTTAGCATTGAAAAAAAAAATTAGTACATTCAGAGCAATCTATAGTGTTGCAGTATAATTCTATAACAAAAGGAATTTTCCAGGGTTTAAGGGAATGGCAGACAGTATATCTTATAATACAGCACCCAGTCCCTGGATCTCACTGACTGGTGTGCTGGGTAACCTTCCAAGGTGTTTGTCTTCCCCATGAGACATGATGATCTAGGCTGTTAGGATTTTGTCATCTCAACAAACTGTCTCCATGTGTCCTACCCAACCTGAAAATGTACCTAGTGGCCTTTCTTTGCCTCCACTTGGAAGGACTTCATACCGGTTTCCTTAGGTTTCATTGGCCATCGCTATTTACATGGCTGTGCCTTGCGGCAAGAGACCTAGGAAGATTTGGCTCTCTCTCTTATGCCCAAGGAGAAAGCAATGACTGGACATTGATTTGCTTTATATTTATCTAATGCTAGTGAGTTTATTAATGTGCAGTTCAGTGGAAAGATCACAAATAGTAGATCAAATCCAACTACCATATTTCTCAGGAAAGACAAAAACAATATCAATACTTGGAATAGATCATACAGCTTATAAAGATTGATAGCATGTTGTTCCTCTCTTCTATTGTAATATTAGGTGCATCAGACAGAGTTCCTTCCCATGAAATGCTGTTGTTTATATGCTACTTTGTTATAAAAAACAAGTACGTCCACTGTCTTCTCTAGCCAGGTTGGTAGACAAGGCCTCTGTCCAAGGGCTGAGTGAAGCTAAGTGTAGGAAGGGGTCGGTTGTAACCAACTCTTTTTTTGTCCCCACTTAACTCAGGCCAGGTCTAATTCTTTCCCAGTCATTTTGGCAGTAACCAGACCCCCTGAGTTTTCCACTTGGAGCCCATACACACCACCTAGAACTGAGAATGAGCGAATGGACCAAATAGGTAAATTCTCTCTTCTTCCATCACCCAGGCAGCTGCGGCTAGGGTGCATTTCATAAGATTTCAGAGAGTCCTATGGGAGGAGTAGTGCTAACACAGAACAGGGCAGCTTGATCTCGTGTTCTTATCATCGCTTTTCCTCCTTTCTTGTTCCACTCTGTCGGCCCCTCATTCCTGTCCCTTGTAGTATTTTAGGTTGGATTTCGGCTAGGAAAAACCTTAAAGCTTAAAATCATTTCTATAATTCTTAACAAACTGATAAGGGTGGTCAACAAAACTTTAGTAAAGATTGAAACGCTCTTCTCCTCAGGGTTCACAGTCATCAGGATAACTCTGATGCATGAAGATGGTCCTGAATGAGCTTGGTCAGCATCAGAAGACATTTGGGGCTCCCAAAGAAAATTTTATTATTATGACAGATATAGATATCAGCTGTTAACCTAGGCTAGGATCCCATATAGTGTGGATATGAGGATGTAAATGTCATCTAATCTGAATTTTGTAGATGTGCTTGGAGCAGGGTGGTAGTTGATACATTGTGTCAACTTGGGCTCAGCAGGCTCTGGGCTGTGGGAGGTCCCATCCTGCAAGATATGGAGGGCCTGCCCTGGGACATGATTGGTCCCACCCTGGGGTGTGATGGGTTCCACCCTAGGATCAGATGGGCCACGCCAGAGTGACTCAGCAAAAAGTGTATAAAAAAAGGAGTTGAGGAAGACTTTGTGCTGGCCCTGCCCTGCCCCACTTCCTTGGAGAAGTCCTGATCTTTGGAGGAGCTTGACCTTTGCATCCGTGCCACTTCGGAGGAGCTCCATTCTTCACAGTGGAGCAGCAGCGCAGAATTTAGAAGAGAGAGGTGTCATGGATGCCACAGCTGCTGCTCTTCATTGTTTTCTGCCGCCAAGAACTGCTGTTGTTTGCCTTGGAACCAGCAGAGTATGAACTGAAACCCCCTCGATCTGTGAGCTAAATAAACCTTTCCTTCCTTCATTTTGAGTGTTGGGTATTTGTCCCAGCAACAAGTAAAAACGTAACTAAGACAAGCAGGTTGGCTGTGCATGGGAATACAATCTACACAGCTGTGAAAATGACAATGTGGTCCTAGGTGAACGTGGGCTGTGACCATTGGAGAAAACCCCGAGGAAAGGGCCGCTGTCCTCTGCTTCCTCTGTAAGCCTCTGCGCTGAGCAGCAAGATCGGAGCCAGCATGCATGGTCCTCAGCCGGCAGGCAGCACTGCTTGGGCCTGTGCTGTGCGCCGTTCAATATTCTGCCATTCTCTTTTCCCAGAGAGTTTTAAAACTAGGGCTGGGCCAAGTAGTGTGCCATAGGACAGCTGGGACCAAAGTAACTTCAGCATTCATGCTGCATAGATGGCTGTGTTCAGGGTGGCCTGCGACTCAGATCAGTCAGTGCAGCAGAATTGAAAATGATAGCTGAGGTGCAACTGAATGCAAAAGAATTATGTGTTTGTCGTTGTAAAGATGGAAGGTGGACTTGGACAATAAGTAGCAGACAGTAGGCAGACACCATGGTATGAATCTCATAACTCCAGGGCCAGAGATCCTTGCAAGTCCCACTGAAAGACACACAAATTTCTCGGCATATGCTTGATCCTTCCGGTTGCTTAAAGATGTAAAACTAAATTTATACAGAGTTTTATAACAGTTAATAACACTCGATTTCTGACTCTTGCATCTTTGTGCTTTATTAACGTAGCTAAGCCAGAATTATATTTCCCAGAATCCCTTTCCCTGTATAGTTCCAGGATGTTGTAGACCAAAGGAAAATTCTGCATGGAGTGAGAAGGCAGAGAGAAGTGGCTGCGCTGGTCATCAGAAGGAAGATAAAGTCTCAGGGGTGGCTGCCACGCCCTCTTTGGGAGAGGTGCACTGGCTCATCTGGCACTGTAGGGCTGCAGCCAAGCACAGCTGCTCCAGCTCTAGCCTGGCCTCCTTCTTCAGTTCCTTTGCCTGTGGGCAAGAACAGGTGGGGGAATGGTTTCTCCTGCAGGTCAGTCACGGTGACCTCACTGGAGGGACAGAGGGAGGGTCCAGCACTCCCCAGGCGTACCTGCCTATCCTTGCCCTTCCACATTCTATTCTTTCTGTTTCTGTGCCAGTCCTGCTGACATCAGGATGAGAAACAGTGTTACTCCTGATGCCTCTGCTTGTCGGATCAAACTATGCCCTACCATGATGGCCAAAATCAACAATTTCTTTCTTTCTTTTTTTTTTTTTTCTTTTTTCCTTTATGTATTTGGTACAGGGTCTCTCTATGTAGATTGGACTCACAGTGATTCTCCTGTTTGCAGCCACCCAAGAGCTGGGAGTACAGGTATGCCCCACAGCGCACGATCTCAATTGCCCTCTCAGCAGGGGTGGAGCTGGCACGGCACGTGGGGATGGAGGGGGTGGAACCCTGGCTGCTGTGCTCTGCTGAAGCAGGCACTTTAGTCTGCTGAGTTACCTAGCCTGCTCAAACTCAACACTTTCTACCTGACAACTTTGAGTAAAGGCTTTGAGTAAACAGCCTGTTTGGCACTGATTTCATTTGTACAATGTGCAGGATGGGTGAAGAGAAAGGAGAATTCAGGATAGAATGTTGATGTGTGAGGAGAAGGTGCTGGGGCTAAGGGGGGAGTGGTCCCAGTGTTAGACAGCAGCAGCTACAGCACAGCACCCCACTGTTATATCAAATCCATCTGGGGTCATGAGCAAGGGGAACGGGCAGGCAGACAGGGGCCACCTGGAAGCGTGCACCTCATTAAGGGAAGCAGCTCATTGCCACGAGGCAGAAAGCATTATACTCAGTATTGCTAGATTTGATGACATGAAAAGCAAAACATTCAAATTCTTACCTAAAATTTTCCAATCTTCGAATCCTATAACAGCAACAAAGTCAGTGTCCAAACCTAACTGCTTCTATCTATAACCAGATTTGTATTAGATGCAGAAGGAACTCTAGTCAAATGATCTGTTGTTCAAGTTTCCGTTCCATCGTTTTGGGAAAGTGCAGTCTTGGTCAAGTTCCTTCAGTGCCTCAGTCCTTAATCTGTAAAGTGAGAGTGATAACAACTACCTTGTATGATATTTATGAACAACAAATGGATCACTAATCTATTTTCTGGCTTCTATGAGGCCAATGAAATGAACATGCATCATTTTTATGATCCCCAAAGAGAGAGACCATGGCCATAAATTAACCTTGAACACGAAGCACTTTTATTATGTAGAACCATTGTTTTATAATTCTTGAAAGATCCCTTTTCAGAGTCACTTCAGCATGATTTTTATCACATATCACTCCTGCGTAGATGTGTAAAGGAAATAGTAAGCAAGATAACGTGGCTTCGTTCCTCCTCATTCCCTGCCTTACAAGTCAGACCACTATGAATTCATTTCCATGCTGTGTTGTACGAGCGCAATCAGAGAGAGTGGCCAGGTGCCATTTCTCTACAGAGCACTCCACCGCTGTCCCCAGGAATTTCGTCCCCATCGCTGACACATAATGAGAGTTGTCATGTTGGCACTTTCTTGATCTTACCAGGAGATGTCAATGGAGAACTTTCAAACAGAAAGACTTGTACTCGTTCCTTACATGATCTTTAGATTAAAGACTGTTGTCCAGATATTCAAAGGAATTCAGTTCTTCAGTCATTCACCAGCATGGATGAATGAATGAATGAATGAATGAATGAATGAATGAATGAATGAATAAATAAATATCAGTACACGTAACTATTGTTTTGCTGAAGATTACTGTCAAATTTTCATTAGTTGTAAGATACATTCAGATTTCCTAGATGTTGAAATCTAAAAAGAGAAAATTGGATATTACACTCAATAGAACCTTTGCAAAGCTTAGGAAAGATAAAGTGATATCAAAGTGTTTGGTAAAAATACATTGTTATTAAGAAAAACAATATTTGCAAGTCCCAGCTCTCTCGTGTATTAGCTATCTGCTTCCCCTTAAGACACTGTGGTATCTGTGACATAGATCTAACTTGACCTGCAGTCATTGCTTTCCATAGGACAGGAGTCAGGAGTGGATGACAAGGTGCAAAACGCCACATGGAGCTTTGGCTCATCTGGCTCTGAGGGCTAGAAGAATCAAACCAGGGCAAGAATGCAACAGCCAAAGGATTTGTGGATTTGTTCTCTTTGAGAAAGGCAGTTTGAACCTCTAAAGCTCTGTGGAGAAGCAAAACATTGACACACAATACTTGTATTAACCGACAAATGTAACCTGTTGAAGATGGGAACAAACAAGGACACTTAACCAAGAAGGACAGAAAACAGCAGAGCTGTCCTGTTTCAAAGCGGGACATTCTGGCTGGGTGGCTTCAGAAAGCTTGATCAAAGGTCATTTGTTTACAGTCCTTATTTGTGATGAAGGCCCATTTTCCCACTAAATGCACATTCCAGACTTTCCTCTATGAAAAGAAAATTGCATCACTCCTATTTGTGGTTCTCATGGCCACTTCACTTCCCCCCATCCGATCCTATGCCCCTGGAAGGCTCAGGATTTAGAGAGTAAGGGAGAGCCAGACAGAAGTCAGGCAGAGCAAGGGCCCCGCTCTCCCCTACCCCACCTCCCACCAGCCTGAATGGCTCTGCGAGCTGAATGGGGCATTGTATATTTCATTTACAATGATTGTACAACAGCTGTATAATCGATGTTGTTGAAGATAGGAGTGTTGCTCAGAGTGCAGCCTAGATGTCCATGGTGAGCTGCAAATGTGAGGAAGAATGGCCCTGCCTGCATAGTAATTGGTATTATTACAGGAATGAATGAGAAAGCCACATATGGATGAATGGGTGGAGCTGCAAAGGGGTGCAGAATGAGAGACTAATGGCGTCATTTATGTTCTCATATCTGCGGCTGTACTTTTGATTAACCAGCCAAAGTAGATAGAGGAAAACAAGGAAGGAGTGGGAGCAGGGTAGGAGAGTGAAGCCGGTTGCCCACTGTTCTATACCATGCCCTTTCCTCTTTGTCAGTGCCCGCTGCTATTAACTGCAGTAAAGTATATCACACTTCCCTTCCTGGGGAAAAATCCTATCTGTTACAAAGAAGTAGAAGGATAGACTTCGTGAAGGGGTGGGGGTAGGGGGAGGCATTGGCAAGAGAAACACTTCAGGTTAATTGGAGCTGAGAATATAAAATACTCGTCTTAAAGTGTGTGCTTCAGTTATGAGAAGGAAAGTGTCGAGATCATAATGTTTTCTGTGCAGGATTCAACACAGCATGGGTGTTTTAAAACAAGCGGTAATCATTTCTCATGGAGAAATTAGAAACAGCCGCTCCTGGGCCCAGGACAAGCACAGCAGAGTCCCATCTTTTCTTGTAAGGGAGACGCAAGGAGACAAAAGCAAGGCAGCTGAGGGGTCCCTGAAACCAAATGGCAAAGTTAATGTTGTAGAGAATTAGCTAGTTCAATTTGCTTAGTGCTTTAATCATTCAGAAAGATAGGACACTAAATTTTCCTAAGATTCTGAAAATGAGGAAAGAAATTTTGCTACTGAAAATCAGACTAGCTTTTTCAGAGGTTGTAAGCAAATCAATTGGTCAAGTTTGTAATCAGGAAATAACAGAACATTGTTATAATTTCTTTGGCAATGCGGGCCATGGTATTTCTTTGAAAGATGAGAGGGTTTGAATCTGATGCAGGAGCAGCCTCTGCCATGCTGGGCAGAGCTTTGGCTTGCTTGCTCTTGTCTTGGGTGTATTTGTGTGGCATCTGAATCACTATTAGTCTCTGTTAAGCGATTCATATTTTTTACTCGAAATAATTTCTCTAAAGTAATAAACAATGCACTGCATAACACCAAGTTAAAAATTCTTAGAAATAAATGCAGGGAAATTAGGTTACAATTATTCACATAGTTCTTCAAAATGAGAAGAAAAGAGGGGTCCCTCTCACCCTTTTTTTTGAAGACCATCTTTGTTTACTTCATTCCCAAGTATTAAGAGATTGCATGATCCATTTGCATAGGATAACTAACATATACCACATCATTTGCACGTCTGCAAGTACACGTGAGTAACCGTAATTACACGTGACACCAATTACTCTATTACTTTGTATTAAATTATAATGGAAAATTCCACTAGAGAATTGAAGCCTAATTGCATCTTAATTTGCATAATTTTGCATATTAATTACATCTCAGATGAATAATAAATTTCAGCAGATTTTTAATTTATGCATAGACACAAAAACAAGTAGAGAAATAATTTAGAAAAAAAAAATACCAGCAACTATTACTTAGGGCATTCAACTAATTTTGCTTAGTTTAGCAAAACAAAACTTGGTTTGTTTAATATAGCATCTTTAGGCTGATTGCTGTTTATTACACAATATGTCAGTCTGAAACATAGGTGCAAGCATGGCTTTTCTTTTAAAAAAAAAAGTATTCAATTACAGCATTTTAAGTTTAGGGATTTTATATTTTGGTAAAATTGTCTGGGGGATAACATCATTCAGTGGGAAATATTTTAAATTCTTTTTGTTAATTGAGATTAATTTCTGTTGCAGTTCCTTTCAAGGTAGTGGATTACAAAAGATAGGCTACAACAACATGCTGGCGAAGGAGATCCCTAATAGCATCTGTCAGTCGCTCTCTTGTTGTGAGCATCGAGGGAAGTCACCCGTGTTTGTTTTAGTGATTCGGAATGAACAATTCAGAGAATTTCCGTGCATTTTTGTTTCATGGGGTACAATAATTTAGAAGAATGGGCTTGGAAAGATGACTATTATTTTCTGATTGTTTTCTTTGTTTTTCAGCGCCTGCCTGGTAAACAGTGATACTCGTACTTGATTTCTAGAGACTGGGATTTAAATATAGTCACCTTTGCTTTGGGTTTATGAAACAGAAGGTGTATTTCTCAAAGTTAATCAATGTAGTTTAGTGACATGGGGAAATGCCCACTGACAGCCCTAAAAATAAAGCATCGGCTCAGTATTCCTCAAATGACATTATGTGAGAGAAAATTCATTTGGTCCACCTCTTGCCTAAATGCAAGACTTACAGCTTCATATTTGCTGCTCCTGTTAAAAGAGAAGAAAAAGAAAAAGAGAAAGGAAAAGCCTTAGCTCTGCCTCCACTAGGCCTGAGACGATGATCACTTGCCAAATTATACAAAAGGAGAGGATGACAACGTCCTAATAAATCAGGAAACTGTCGAGATTAATAATCTCACCCGTCATCTGGTTTCCTATAAAAGCCCTATTGGCATCAAATATTTTCCTGTTTGTTTTGCAGTTTTGCTGTGCACGAACTGGACCTATGCCAGTCTGACGCCATACAACCCCCAAGAATCCATTCTATATGTCTTTGATCACATTAGTCTGAATTTCACAATTGCACCAGTACAATGGGGCTGCAAGCTAGAATTTTTTATAACATATGTTCCCCTCCTCCGGTTACTGATTGTTGTTATTATTTGCTATGAGATAGGCAACATTTTGAGTTGGAATGATTGTTTCATTCTATTTCATTATTTTCTATTTGTATCCCAAAAAAGTTTGCCTTGTTTCCAGGAAGCTGAAATCAATGGAAGAATAAAGATCTGTCAGTGTTTTCCTTATCACAAGGATTTCTATTAGGTGTTTGACTTTGGTCTTTGGTTCTTGTGACCAGGTTATAGCGTTAAGAATACCTTTTGGATTATGTAGATGCTTAAAACCTGAAACAGTCCAGCAATCCAAAATAGAACTGCGTCGACGATTGCATCTGTCCCTACTTTTTTGTTCAGCCCTTTTTGATCAGCTTCTTACATTAAAGCGAGCTTAGAGCCGGCCCAGAGCCCCAGAAAGCCCCAGTCGTTCCAACGTTTGAACAATGGTTCTCTCTTGTGGTGATAGCTCAGTACTGCAGTTGGACAAAGTTGAAGTAAAAATCTCTTACAATGTGAAAACAGGTTTTTAGGCAGCACCCTGTAATTAATCTACTTGCGCATTGTGTTTGGAGGTCTTCCCGGAGCTTCCACACCTTTTTACTTATTTTCAGTAAGGTGTAAGTTTTGGAATATGGGGAGAAAGAACAACCAAACAGCCGGTGCTTATTACTAGAAGTACTGGGGAACAATCTGCCTTTGGAGGTTAGTGTTCATATTTTAGAAGGATTTTGGAGTTGTTAGTGCGTATATAGGAATAGGGTGATGTGGCTTCCACTGCAGGCTTCAAAATAATCCGCAGAGCAGTATTCACGGTAGTCATTATTTTCCAAAGAAGTGTCACGCGTGTAGAATTGTCTACACGAAGCCTTTTCTTTCAAGTATTGTATCTGTAAAGATCGTCTAGGAAAGGTAAAAGCTCATTCTGAACAAGTTGCTCCAAGAGGATTTTTCCAAGCACCTTTCATAGGTGTTTGCAAAGATTTCTTTTAAATCTCATTCTCCACCGTCTTCAACTCCCCAAGTTCCTGCAATAAACAACGTGCTTTTGACACACAAAAGCCAGCAGCCACCGATGCATCCTCGCGGCGTTTAGCGCCGTGTGCGATGCAGCAGCCACCAGGAGATGTTCCTTAAGTCGATTTTTTTTTCTTAAGATCATGTTTAATGTAAAAAGTAAAGTGTTGTTAGTAACAGAGACAGGAATCTGCTCTTGTGGTCATAGGACTGGAAGATGCAGCCTTCCGTGCAAGATGCATGCGTGAGTTTTAGTACACTTCGCAATTCGCAGTAATAAAAATACCATCTTTCAATTCTATTCTAAGGATCCTTTTTAAAGAATGGAAGCACTGGTATTTGTCGAGCCATTTGCAAGCCGCAGTCCCCCTCCTTCACCACAGGGCTTATTTATTTGGAAGGTTAACGTGGGAAATGAAGTCCAGGATGAAAATGGATACTATTTAGAGTGTCCGCTGGGCAAAGTGGTAGAAAGAAACTTAATTGCTAAAAAAGCAAGATTACAGAGAGCATATCATCACCAACAACTTACTACTTTTTTTTTTAAATTTTAAATGAACTCCTTCCCCCCTCCCCCTCCCTCCCATTCCCGGCTCAGGCACCAGCTCAAGGTTTCCGCACATCAGTGCTGAGATGGGGAGTACACTGCAGGCCACCTCTACATGTTTGACAAGGCGACTCCGTTCTGCATAGCGCTATACACCTTTCCGTTCCGAGTAACAGCACAGGCAGTTGGTCTTCAGGTCTCCACCCACAACCAGGCTCTGCACGTAGGGCTTAGAACTGGCCCCAACTTCCTATGTAGCATAAAATTCAAAATTGCAAACAATGACTTCCTTTGCTTCCAGGGATAGACTTAGAGGAATGCTCCTTTTTTTTTTTTCTGCGTTTCCTTCTTCAGCAAGGGAGACAACGCCCTTTCTGCACCTCCCTCTGTCCAGTGTTATGCTTCTATGGTATCAGTGCTCACAACACCTCCTCCCATGCTTGTCTTAAACTTTCCTTTCTGACTTTACCCAACAAAACCACCTTGAGAGTAAGTGAAATAACGATCGTGATGGGTTTCCCCACGATGCATCGTGATTAGCATCTTAGGAACATTTTTTTTGAAAAACCACCATCTCCTGGCTCCTGCAGGTTATGTTCCCCTAAACTCCAAATATTCCTTGCACTTTTTTGCTCCTTGCCTTCTTCCCGCTCCTCTCCATCTCATTATCTCTTTGTGAGATTAGCAATCTAATTCATTTGCATAGGAATAATAAAAAATAAAAAGCCATTTGCTGCTTCATTTTCTTTCTCTTAGGAAATCACAGAAGCCCTTGGAAGTGAGCAGAACAGATAAGAACATAACAAAACTGTAACCCAGAATAACCCAAATTTCAAATTTAAAGTCAAAGAAAATATTTAGGATTTGGGACTGAAAGATATTTGCCAGCTGTTTGTTTTGCCAAATAAGGTTAAAAACAACCCAGAAAATTGCCATTTGTCCTAACCGTCATCTAATAAAAGAAAAGATACTTTAACTAACAGCAACAACAACTAAAAAACGCAGCATGTAGGCCTCGTTTAACACTGGCTTCAGTTAGCTTTAGTCTATTTTTTGTTTTTCTCATGTACGCTTTCGTCAAATAGATTGGCTGAGCTCTCGTCCAGAGTACTGCAGTAGTACTCGCCCGGTGACAAGCTGATTGTCCACCTGGTCACACCCTCCTCTTCCTAGTGATTCTCTTTGATTTTCCATGCAAAAATGAACAATTGTTGTCAAAGCCCTCATTAAGCATTATTTTAAATTCTCATCTATTGCGTTTTGAATCTAACCGGTGTTTAGTTTACCTCCTAATCTAGAATATAGATTCCACGAGGTCAGGGATTCTCGCCACTTATGCAGTCTTTCACCCATGGACCAAATGGTCCCAAATCTAAATGAAAATGATGTGATTGATAAAAGCATTGATTTTTCTTCCTACAGACAAGGAATTTCTCACAGCCGCATAGAAAATGAATTAGAAATGCTATAAGGTGACATCTCCTCATCTTGTATCGGCTAAGTGGAGACAGCACCTAAGAGGACCGCGTAAGTCTCACCAATCTGTTCTTTCTGGGTTCAACCCCCAAATCACGGTGTGTTGGGTATGAAGTTTTCTGATCTGTGCTCTAATTAGGACCAGGGCCTAGTACTTAGCTATGAGGAGAAAAACATGGTGTTTTTGGAACAATTCTTTATCACTGCTCTTGCCCAACCAATTCTGTTTTCTAGGTTCTCTGTGGGGCGGTTGGTTCCGTGTGGGCTGGGGAACAGAGGTCCTTGACTATCATGGGCTCATGGTTCTTTGAACCAGTAAGGCACTGGGAATTAATTTCTCTCAGCTTTCCAAACTCAGAGAAGAGGAAATTGAGGCCTAGAAATTAAAACCACCACCTTTGGACTTTTCAGCCTGTGTTTCACTCATCCAAACTATTGAACTTACAGAAGGAGAATAATGTGCTGATTTGTGGTTTTAAAAGAGAAGATCTGGGGAGGTTACTTAATTGTTTTTATGTTAAATTAAGAAAGGAAGAAAGAAAGAAGAGCAAAGCACCAAAATCAGGAAAGTAGCTCTTCAAAAAACCTGATTTTCACCAGCTAGATATAGTT
>PVKN010020994.1:0-15714 GCA_004027915.1 Capromys pilorides
TGTAAACCCACACTTGTTTCTGATTCTTTAAAAATGTTGCTACTTCCAAATGTCCAAAGTTTACTAGCTTTATTATATTTCAGTAGTTTTTTTTTCTTTTGGCACTGGGAATTGAACCCAAGGCCACTGCATGAACTATATCCCAGCCTTTTCATTTTTTACTTTGAGACCACATCTTCCTAAATTTCCCAGGGTTTTAATTTATAGTTCTCCTGTCTCAGCCTCCCAGAGTACTGGGATTACAGGCATGCAGCATCATATCCACTCTTAATTTATTAATCATATAGTTATCTTGAACTATATGCTTACTATGCCTATTTAAATGCTTGGGACAAGATAGATTTTAGATTTGCTCTGGATTTTGCGACACTGGTATATACATGATGGGACATACTGGTGATGGACCTACATCTAAGTACAAAATTAATTTCTTTTGTCTACCTTATACACACAGCCTGAATGTAACAATATAAATTGTGCATGAGCTCAGGTGTGGAACTGTCCTCTTGTCATGTCATGCTAGTGTTCAAAATTTCAGATTTTGGAGCATTTCAGATATTCTGACTATACATGCTCAAGCTGTATGCATTTGATAATTTTGGTACTTGTAATTTTGTAGGTGAAATTCTCCAGTGATATTTAAGTTCCTGTTTTAACGCTTTTTATCTATCAGTGTTCTAGGTTTAGAGAACATTCCTCTCCGGGTGACTTGTATTTGCTCCGTCCAACTTCTTGACACTACCACCAGGCAAGGATAACTTCACACTTTGGCACTGGGTTTTCCTACCTACCTCTAAAATGGCCAGACTGATGTGTGGGCTCTGCTTTTAGACTTGTGTAAGCACATGCCTGATACTTATCATCAGGAAAGACTTTTCTTTCCCCAGCCTATACCCTTCTCACGCAGGGCTAACCACTACCAAGCTCTGAAGACCTGCTGATTAAGTTATCACCTCATCCATGGGAGGTTTGATTTGGGGATTATGCTGTAGTGCTTGGGATAAGATTTTCAGCTTGGGACCTCACTACAAGAGTAGTTCTCAGTGTCAATTTTCTAAACTTAGAGTACATAAAATTTAAACCCAAGGGGGCTGGGTATGGTGGTGCATGCGTGCAATCCCAGCACTTGTGAGGCTGAGGCAGGAGGATTGCTGTGAGCTGGAGGCCAGTCTGGGCTATAAAATGAGTTCAAGGCCCTGCCTGAAAAAGAACAACAACAAAAATCACACTCTGGTTATGGGATAGCAGAAAAACATTTGAAAACTATTGTAAAACAAACCTCTACATGGTACATTATCATTCTGTTTTTGTTTTGGTGGTGTCTAGCCTTGAGGGATTTCCCTATCATGCTCAGTCATACACTGTTGGAATTTCCCTCACTCTTTGGTCAGCTAGATGGTTCTTGATTTTTCTTTTTAATATTTTTTTAATGTATTTAGTTCAGGGTCTATAAGGTCTCACTACACAGATCGAACTTGTGATCCTGCTATTTTCAGCCTCCCAAGTGCTGGAATTACAGGTGTGCACCACAGTCTCATTTGCCTTCTTAGGATACCCTGGGGCCAGGGCCGGCACGGCGCAGGAGGAACAAACCCTGCTCCCTGCACCTACCTAAGCAGGCTCTTTAGTTTGCTGAGCTATCTGGCCGGCCCTAGGCTTCTTTTATGAAATACTCATTTTGGGGCCATAATTTGTCTTGCCAGGCAGCTCTACCTCTCCTGTGGTACAAGCTGGAGGGAATGTGTTAAGCTAGGGGGTAAAGATCATCTGCTGAAGATGAAAAGAAAAATGGAGTTCACTAGACTTTGCAAAAGGTTTGAAAGAGTAAAAATGAGAAAGCAAATTAGAGACACACTAAATAAAGAAGTAACAGTGTCCAGTAAAGCTATCCCATAGAAAGATTTACTCAAAAAGGACTTTTTAGTATCTTAGCTATATAGTGGTTTCAACATCTGATACCTATGAGAGCTAGGAAAATCACAGCCCTTTTTCTGTTTCACAAGAGTGGTGAAGATAAAGGTTATAAAGTGCCTTACAAGTATTAAACCCATAAAATCTAAGGAATTACAATTGTGAATCCTGTGACTGATGTGTATCTGAAACTCTGCCTTCACAGATGTACCTTGCACGTATCAGACAGTTAAAATATTTTCTAGAACTTTTTTTCAGATTATCCTTTAATAGTATAGTCACCGTTGTTCTAGTTGCTATGAGAGTAAAATATGATAACTTGGCTTACTGTTAATTTATAGGTGGTGAAAGTACTGAGAGAAATCACAGAACAAAACAAAACCAACGTCAGTTGAGTTGCATGCTAAACTGCTATCAACAGGTGGAAGAGTAGTTATTGGCAGGGATAATAATGGCACCCATAAATGTAATAGTTAAGGTTTTCGATTTTCTTAACTGTTTGGCATTGTTATGAAGCGACTATATTTTATCCTGGTTAAGCAACTGGCACTTGCATTAAAAACAACCCCAGAAAATAAGTCATTGTGGGCCTCGATGAACACAAAGATTTTGGCATGGCCCACAATGCTCCAGAGGTGGTGTATTAACTCTCATTTCACACGATTTCACATGGCTAGTGGTGGAGAGCTTCAGTTTTATCAGACAATCTGTTTCAAAGTCATAAAGTCTGCTCTGGTGAAAGCAGAATGTGATTTGTTTTCTGGTCAAGTTCATGTCCTCCTCATCCTGGCAGAAAAAAGTTCAACACACGTTTTTAGGTTAATACACAGTTTTTCTTTCCAACAATCTGCTCCTAGGAGGTTAAGTATGTATGAAAAGCAGAAAGGCCTAATTGTTCCAGAAAAGGCTACTTCCCCTTATCTCAATTCCGTCCCAGTGTAGTCACCAAAGAGTGGACTAGATAGTTCATAACTTCTCAAAAACATGTTTTGAAGACCCACCAAACTGTGTCCCAAGTAGTGATAATTATCTACTATTTTTTTTATATTGGTCCATGATTCTTTACGACCAAGTCTTTAAAGTTAAAATGTTTTTAGTGAGAAATGAATACAAGTGCTTTAAATACATCAAAGTAGAATGAAATTGTTAATATGAGGGATATTAAAGATAAGATTTTGGGTTAAAAAACATCAAGCATCGGTTATGTTTTATATTTCAACACACTTTTCCAGTCACTCTGCTACAATATGAACTCACTGAGAAAAACTTCACTAATTCAGAACGGTCAATGGGAAGGATACTTCTAGTTACATGCACCTGATAGAAAAAACTGGATTTAAATACAGTATTTCTACATATAAATTCCTGTGAATTTTTCCTAAGGACGTACGTGTGTATGTGTGTGTATTTTAGGGAAGGGTCTACAGGTTGTTCAGGGTCTCACTGCTAGACTGGAGTCATAGCGATCCCTATTTACAGCCTCTCAAGAGCTGGGATTACAGGCCTGCGCCACCACGCCCAGTATCAGCCGCCCTCTTGGCAGGCCCAAGGATGGAACTGACCCCTCCGCCAGCTTGCAGGCACTTTAATCCTGAGCTATTTGGCCCACCCTTATTTATTTTTGACACCTCTCTATGCAGGCCAGGTTGGCCCTGAGCTCATAACAATCCTCCTGCCTCAGCCTCCCAAGTGCTTAGATTACAGGTGTGCACCACCACACCCGGCAAGGACAAGAAGTTTTTTTTGTTTTTGTTTTTGTTTTTAATATATTTGTTACTATGCAGGCAAGCATAGTAAAAAATACGGACCTGGGTGACACCATCTGAGCCTGCCTAGCGCTGGGATTACAGGCGTGCACCACCACACCTTATCTCCAAGGCCAGCTCAGTGCACCTGGAGGTACTGGGCAGGCACAGCAAATGGTGCCAGGAATCGAACCTAGTCCCTGCACTTGCCTAAAAAGGTGCTTAGTCTGCTGAGCTATCTCACCAGCCCAAGATATTTAAAATAAAATTTTTCAAAAAGTTGAAAACTTATTCTCTTAAATACTGTTTGTCATATGGTTAGATTATAAAAGAAAATAGGTAACTCACATCTTTTTTTAAGGAGATATTGCCAAAAAAGATTAAAAAAAACTTTAGTTCATCTTCCCAAATTTTGCTAGATTAACAGTTTTACTGCTTTTTCAATAAAGTACATCACACACAGAGGATTCATTAATAGGGAGACTTTTATTTTTTTGAGGTAGGAATTTTCTATGTAGTTCAGACTGGCCTTGAATTCAAAGGTGTTCTTCCTGCCTCAGCCTCCCATGAGCTGGGATTACAGTCACGTGCCACCACATTTGGCAATAAGGAGACTTTTAGACTTTATATCCTTCCTTAGCATGCAATATTAACAATAAAATTCTAATCTAGATACCCTATTTTATGTTGTAGATGCAGACTTTTTAGAATTCTGAGCTTAGATACAGAAACTTTTTCTATTGTGATAGAATGCTAGTTGAGAGAAATAGACTGTACAGGGTACAAAAGAATTTTCTTGGTGGGGGATGGCTCTGGAAATGCTTTATAAGATGGTGGACTTTATGTACATTAAGCTTGTTTAGTTCTTTGTGAAATGCCCGCCAGCCACCTTAGAGCGTATCATGAACATGATTTTGTATGTCAAAACATACAGCACAAAACCCAAATTATCTGATGTTCACAGCAAATGGAGTGCTGGTCTGTCAGGTAAATTACCTATCTGAAGCTGGAAAAAGGCTTCAGGGATGAGGGTTCATTATCAGAAATGATGGCAGGAAGAATACAATACCTCGGGGACGTAAAAAGTGTTACAACCGCTTAACCAACAACTAGTAGAGCAGCACACGTCCTCCAGCAAACACACTTCCTTGATTTATGATTATTTATGTCTTTTATTTATTTCTTACTGTTTGGGTTTTTATCATCCTATTGCTTGGAATTCCAAAGGATAGAGAAGAAAAAAGAATTAAGAGTTTTGTTGCTTAGCTGTTGTTTTTAATGTGCTACACATCTGAACTTATGACTGTGTGATTCTAAAATTATGCACTGTTTCCTATTTATTAAGACAGACAAAGTTGGTTTAAGGAGAAAATATCAACACACACCCTGCCTCAAATGTTATTTACTTTTGCTTGGAACTGTTAATTCTCCTCACCTCCAAAAAGCCTTTGAGAGGATTAGCTGCATAGACCCAATATTGTTCTATATTAGTCAGTATTAAGTATGATGTCACCTTGTTTCTTGCCTTCAAGCTCCCCTTTTGGGCGAAAGGGGGACTTGTTTGGTAATCTCAAAATAGTGGCTTAAGTATCATTAGCTGACACACATGACTGACAACCTTCGATTCCCAAACCTGTTTGAAATGGGTCAAATAGCTCAGCGCTGCAGAACAATGCAACCCAGCCAGCAATTCCCCACGAAAGAGCAAGGGGGTGTGATTAGATTCCAGCTATTAAGCAAGTTATTGCAAAAACAGTTTGGAGGGTTCTGCAGTAAGCCCAGGTTAAGCTAGTTATCTTCTCTCTTAATTAGCTCCAAAAACAAATGCTATGCTGTACGAAGTAGAATAAATCACTAAAGCATGAAACAACTGGGGCAAACACGCAAAGGCTGGATGGAGGTCCCTATGGTGACCCGCTGCGTTGGTTATCGATAGTTAACCCTGCTGGGGAACGATCGAAGGGAATTTGTGTGAGGCTTATTGAGCCACAGGAAGGGAGATACAGGAGGGAATCTAAGCTTCTAATAAAAGAAACGCAGCAACAATAGCAGGGGAACAGCTCTGCCTGGTGACGTAATGGCTGGCAGAGGTCCAGCTTCAGCAGGGCTGCTGCTACCTCAGCATCCAACCTCCCTCCACACAGTCCAGCTTCAGCAGAGCTCCCGGGGCGGCTACTTCTTCCGATGCCACTTTTTCGGGGGCCACCAACACGCCTTACCTTAGAGGGCCAGCACGCTGAACAAAGGGTGGTCGGGCTGTTTTAAGTTGGCGGGGCGTGCACACTCTCACTCACACTCCCCCAACCCCGCGCAGTCACTGAGTCAACCAGGCGCTTAAGTTTCGGGCGAAGACACTGGCGCACGCTCCGGGCGTGCCTCAGTTTCCCCGGGGCGGTCTCAGGCCCGCCTCCCGCTGCGCCGCCCCCTACCCCGAGCCTCAGCGGGAGTGGATCGAGCGGGGCGGCCCCGCTCACCCGGTCCTCCCGCCTTACCTCCGCCAGGTAGAGGTTGAGCAGACAGAGCGTGGAGAACTGGAGGCAGGAGGGGAAGCAGTAGAGCAGCCAGTGCGGGAAAAAGTGCAGGTGAGCGGGCGGCCGGAGCAGGGGCAGCGAGCCGCTGAGCGAGAAGGCGGCGGAGAACAGGGTGGTCCTGAGCGCTGCCCACAGCAGGCACAGGAAGAGGCAGAGGCTCTGGTAACTCAGCCGCCGCTCGCGGTACAGCAGCAGCCGCCACAGCTGCAGGTAGGCAAAGGCGAAGAGCGCGGCGTAGAGCAGGGCGTGCAGGACGCTCAGCCCCAGCTGCACCGAGCCCGGCACCGCGGCGCCCCCGCCGCCCCCGCTCCCGCTCCCGCCGCCGCCGGGCGTCGAGGGTTCGCGGCCGGCCGTGGGGGCGACGGCCGGGCTCGGCGCGGACACCCTCATGAGGGTCCTGGGGGCTGCGCGAGGGAGCGCGCGAAGGAAGGCGCCGGGCTCCGAGCCGCCGTCGAGGGAGAGAGCGATGGCCCCCCGACCCCCCACCCGCCCCAGCCTTCAGCCCCAGCCGGCGCCGTGACAGGACCCAGAGCCCCAAGCGGAGCGGCCAGCACGGCTCCCTCCACCGCCCCGACCCCGCCTCCTCTCCTCCGCCCCCTCCCCCCGGGGGGGGTCTCAGCTCCTCCTGCTGCAGCGGCTCGGTTCCGTGGCTGCAAAAAACAACTCTCGGCTGGAGACAATCAGCTGAGAAACCCGAGCATTTGAGGCGCTCGCTCCGCACCGTGGGCTCGCGTCGATTGGCCCGAGCCGGCACGCCCCCTGAGCGCCGCGCTCGGAAGACTATTGGTTATTGGACCTGCCACTCCAACACCCTGCGATCCAATTGGGCTTCCGCTTTGCCCGCTCTCTGCCCCCTCCCCACTCGCCTCCTATGCTGCTGATTGGCCCAGCAACTGCTCTGCGCGCTCGCCCCGGCGGGAGGACTCGGTGGTCGTCTGTCACCTGGGGCGGCTAGAGCACTGCCCCCCGAGCGTCTCATTGGTTGAAGGTTCCCTTACGTAAGGAGCACGAGGAGAAGGAGGAGCTCCCATTTTTGTCTTTCTTTTTTCTTTTCTGCCCTGGAGACTGGTTGGGCCGCGGGCCTTGAGGGTGCTTCGGCGGGTTAGGGAGCTGCAACCTGCAGCGCGGCCGCTGTCCCGCTGGCGCCTCCGCGAGGTCCGGTTCGGGCCCTCGCTGGCAGGTGCTGCGCGCAGGTCTCGGGCAGGTAGGTGGCGGCGGGGTGCTTCAGGCGTGGGCTGCGGTTTCCGCCCGCAGGAGTGGGCAGGCAGTTTTTGCCTGTGGCGGGTCTTGCACCGCCGACCTGGGTTCTGGGGTGTCCAAGGGACCGCCCCTGGAAGCTTGCTCCGGGCCCGGTGCTATCATTTAGTTCCCCTGCCTTGCGGACCACAGAGGGAGTGAGGTGGTGCAGCAAGACTCAGCAAAGCCCGTTTCCTCGCTGGGAAAATGACCATATAGGACAAGTGATGCAGGGATGTTAGAGCGACCTGTGGGTAGGGGAAAGGTGGTTCTTTGAAACCGAATTCGGAAAGATGCTTAGGGGATAAGTTTGGGAGAAAAGGTAGAAACAGAAATGTTAGTCTCTAGTGATTGTCTAGAGAAGCAGAATAGTCCGCTTTCCAAATTCCAACGTGCTTATGCCCTAGACCTGTATTTAAGAGATGGTGGCGCTGGTCCTGGGATAGAAATGCTGTTGACTCTTTTCTTCTTTTTCCTCTATCATCATGATCATCAAAGGGCCTCACTCTGTATTTCAGGCTGGCCTTGAACACACTACGTACTCCAGGCCCGTCTTCAACTCATGGCAATCTCCTGTCTCAGCCTTTGGAGTGCTGGGAATACAGCCGTGCACCACCATGTCTGACATAAGTGCTATGTTCTTATGTTGCTGTAAGTAAGAAAAAACAAACCAATAAAAGCTAGATCTCCCGATTATGTTGGGTCAGCACATAATTGTTGACTTTTCTGTTGTTGTTATAGTTGGTAATAAAATGAGCAAAACATGCAGAATTAAAGGGGAAATGACAGCTGGGTGTGGTGTGGTTCATGCTAGTAGTTCCCGTTGCTCCAGAGACTGAGGCAGGAGGATCACAAGGTCGAGACTACCTCTGGTGATTTAGAGTGTGTCGCAAACATTTTAAATGGTCTGGGAAGGTAGCGGAGTGGTAGAGTGCTTATGGGACCTGCAGTTCAATCCTCAGTACTGCAAAAATAAAATAAAATAAAAAATAATTTGTATTCTTACAATGAACAGCTTGATACACATTTAGTATTTTTGTGCTGGAGCATCCTAGATCCAGCCTTTTCTAACTCAGTGACCTTTCTCCTGTTGTGTGGACATCTTCAGATGGAGTATTCAGCTGGGCGGGCTGAGCAGTGTGGTGTACTGGAGGGTACAACTCCCCGTATGAAGCTAACATGCTTAATGTAACATCAGTGCTTTGGGAAGAATCCCATATTTCTTGGAATTTACGAGTGTTATATCATGGATTCTTATAGAATGCGGTTACAGCAGTGCACAGTTCTCTTCATGTAGGGGACAGAGTATTCGTGACAGCAATAGGGATGGCAGTTGTATGCTTAAGCAGTTAAATTGAGCAGAAAGTTAGTTATGTGATTTTAAACACTTGTCAGAATTATTGCTACCATTTATTCTCTGGCATGGTCAGTATGTGCTTGGTCAGTAGGGGGGTGCATATTTCAGGCCATGAGTAGGAATCACAAAGAGGTGTCCCTGCTTTGTGCTCAAAGTAATGGTAGACAACATCGGACAGTAGCTACATAGATTTTACATCTTTGCTTGTGAGACTTTTCGTAGGTCAGAGAATTCTGGACAGCCTCTTTTTTTTCTTTCTACCTTTTTTGGGGATGCGTACAGTGGTACCTCAGTTCACCAACTCAGTTCTCCACAATTCTGGTCACAAATTGTGATTGGACGAAACAATCAAACTGGACAAAGCTGAATCCAATTTCCCCATTAGGTCAGCGTTGAGCCTCACCATTGAATTTCATTCTGTTCTTGCAACCAGAATCTTAGAAAGAATGAAGCTTAGGAACCAAAGTAACACTGTGTTGGAGCAGGGGAGCAGATGGCAGATTTGATTCTTATCTGCTTTGAAGGACTCCAAAGGAGAGATAAGTTGACTCCTTTTATTACCTCCTTTAGTTCATAAAGAAGCTGAGATCTAATCAGCATTTTATTTGACGATGGTTCAGTGAGCAGGTTCTGTTCTTCCATAGTGGCTTTAAATTGTGAGCAAGCTAATTTTTGATAGGCTATTCTTACAGGAACTTTGGAAGCATTATATGCCCCATTTGCTGCAAAATATGAAATGTGTCTTTTCCCAGAGAATGGCGTCCACAGATCTTGATATAATTTATTTAGTAGTTTAGCTAACTTCTGTTTCTTGACAGAGAAAACCATTAATTTTATAGTTAATCATAAAAAAATTTTAGGGCTATGAAAGAAAGAAACTCATTAAAGGTTGCCTAGAAAAGCTGGCTGCCAGATATGCTAAAATTTAAATGTAGCAAAAAGCAGAAAGTTTTCAACATTTTTTTTGAGCAAGTTTGCTCTAGCACAGTAGTCTTTCAGTCATTTAAAAGCAGAAGAGCTCTATATTACTGTATATAGGGCTCATTTTAGGGAATTGAGTACCTGTCTCTCTCCTACCAGCTGTTCCAGGTACCAAAGGAACACAGAAAGGCAAACCCTCACTTGTCTCCTTATTAAAAGGAAAACCAGGGTTATTTTTTGTCTTTTTGAGTCAGGGTCTCACTATGTAGTTCAGGTTGGCCTTCATCTTACTTTGTATCCCAGGCTGATCTCAAACTCACCAGGATCCTCCTGTTGCTTCCTCCTAAGTGCTGGGATTATAGGCATACACCACCACACCTAGCAGAAAATTTTCTATTTCATCCAGAATGTGTTTTTTGCATAATATTGTCCATCAGGATGACTTTTGTTTGTGGTTTGTACCAGGAATCAAACTCAAGGACCTTGTGCTTGCCTAGCAGGCACCTGTGCCACTGAGCTACATCTCTGGTCTACAACCAGTATTTTTATCTTGAAGTACTTCCTCCTTTGTGCCTCAGGGGAATTTCTTGCTATTCTGGTGCTGAGCAGCAACTAGGAAAAAACCACTTTAGTTGTCATTTACGTTTTACTTGCTAACACTCTTGCCCAGGGCAAGTTGCAAGTCATGCGTTCATTCTCCATTTTAAATGATCTGTGCTTGCATGCCTCTGAAAGGCTGAGGCCGGAGAATCACAAGTTCAGTTCCAGCCTGGGCAATTTAGAGACTTAGTGAGACCCTGCTCAATAGAAAAAGAAAAAAAAAGGGGGTGGGGGCTGGGATGTGAAGGCCTTGGGTTCATTACCCAGCACTGGTGGGAAAGAAAGACTTTTTGAGTTGCATCTTATATGTGAAATCTGATCACTGCTTATTGAAGCATCATGTTGAAGAATTTAAGGTCCATTTCCAGGTTGCAAGTTGTCTGTGTGTAGTACTGACAAACATGGCATGACACATAGTTGTCTGTGACTTCTTCCTCCTTTTGCTGTTTTATCAGTTGTGATAACAGTTACACTTGTCTCATCTTTCCATCCAGAATCTTCTTACTGTGTTGTGTCAGTTTTTTATGAATTCTTTGAAATATCCTGCTTTCACATCTAGAAAATGTATTTTATGTTCCAGTATTCTCTTCTAACTCATTAATAAGAGCTGATGTGCTGTTGGGGTTGGGATAGGTTGTATTGTGAGGAGAACCTCAAATCTTTAGACATTTAAACCAAATTTATTTTGAGTTCACACCTGATCTGCTGGGATCTTTTTGGGACTTGTGGGCTGACAAAGAAGACTTCATGTTGAATGTTACCAGTCATCAGAGCAGAGGGAAAACATGTCAAGATTCTTAACTCACGTATTCTGACTTGGGAATTTTCACAAGATGTCACTTTGCGTATTTCATTGGCCAAATTGAGCCACAGCCATACATAACTCAAGGAAGGAAGTGGAGAAGCTCTGTGTAATTTTAGCATGTGTCCAGAATTGGAAATGGAACACTGCAGCCTTGTCTTCCAGGTGCTGTAGTGACACAGGGGAAAGAAACTCTCAACCTACTAACTGTGTGGTGTGAATTCATGTTCTCTAAAATTGAAGAATGAATTTTAGGAACAATGGAAGTTAACAGCAGGATACATTTATTGGGGGAAAGAAAGCTTTTGTCTGTGAGAGACACAGAAGGGGACCCAAGTGGGATCCTGGGACCCTGCCTTTTCTGGGGATTTTTACAGAGCAGATCTACAATGTGAGGGAGGTCCAAGGTGGGAAAAATGGGAAACCACAAGGTGGGCATGAGGTGGGACAAAACTATGGTCAACCAATGAGATTATGAATATAATTGCTCAGGTAAAATTGATTAAATTGGGATCACATGGAGAGGCAATCAGATAGCAAGTGGCATGAATGCAGAATGGTGCTTTTCCTGTAGGAGGTTGGGTAGTGGCTTTTGCAAGGTGATGGATGCCTATTTAGAATATCAGTCTCTGATGTTTATCTGTAGGAAGTTTGTGGGTGCATTTGTTTTCTCTTTTGTCTTGAGGTCTGACCTGCAGTGGAGGTGCCTGTCTCCCACAGTTGCAAGGTATGTCATCATCTGCACTGGCTCCTTTGAGGCCCTAGCCCTATCTGACTGCCTATAATATTTTATCAAACTTAATTGTGCAGAACAGTAGCAAGCTCAGAGTCCAGGGTCTCTTAGTAATAGCCATTCATGGCAGTTGTTCACCTGGTTTGGATAGAAGTTATCTGGGCTCCACCCCTGTTGAATAGAGGAGGTGGTGTAAAGACATGTAAACAGTCCTGTTTGGAGAAGAATGAGTGACACACACCAGTCTCTAGCCTGTAGCAATCTACAGATGTTGCCAGAGGTCTAGTCTTGTTCTCTAAGTTCCATAGGCCAGTTTAACGTAACCAGTCAGTTTGAATATTTTGTAAATGCAGTTAAGAATGAATTGTGAGAAAAGTAAAATGACCAACTTATCATTATTTCAGGGACTTAGAGGCTGACCCATGGATGCCCAGTAATAAACTAAAAGAAAGGTGAATCTTAGGATCTCTGTATGTTAGCATCATTTCGTATGTCTCCCTTAGGGCCTCAAAACTTGGAGTCAGATTTCTGTTCATCTCTGCATATAGGATTGTTAATCTCTTTAAGTGTCTACATTGCAAGGTTTATTGGCTCTAAATTTACATAGCCTATCTCCTCCCCCTTCAAGATTGAGGACATAAGAGCAATAATTTTCAGGATTTGCAGGGACACCTTAATGCCAGCTTTTGGACTGTCCAGCTTTTAGACCCCTTGGAGTAATACCTACAAATCTCTAGCCATTGTCCTAAACCTGTGATCACCTGGGATTCTAGGCAAAGCAAGAGTCCTCCTGCCACTAGCTGGAGCACTTGCCTCCTGTTGGGACTGAGGCTTCCTTCCCAAAACTGTAGCTTTCCTCTCAGCTAGGAACTGAATTGTCCCCTGAGGCAGTGATGGCTCTGCCAGGACCTCACCAGATCCCTCCTGAGATACTGATCAACCAGCCCAGGATCTGACTAGGACTACCTGTGTATGCTGCCAGCTAGGCAAACCCTCAACCCTTGCCTTTGTTTTATTTTTGTATAAAACCCCAAGGTTTCTGTCAGCATCTCAGGGACAGATCTTGAAGCGCCCTGGCTGTGCTTCCCAGTGGCTGTACAAAGCGACACTTCTTTCCTGCCTTCACCACTGTTTGTCCCATTGGTGTGATGGGATGGGTGGCTGAGCCTGGTCTGTTGAGCCCCCAGGTGCTGGGAGTCTGGGAGTTTTGCCCTGGAACTTTGGTAACTACAAACATAATTTAAAACTTAAATGCCAGCTTTAGATTCAATGACACAAAATTCCTGTTTGAGATTGCTATAAAAACTTCTGAACACACTGTTTCCATACTTCTCTCACTCTATTAGACCAGTAGCAAATAGTTCCTACCTGGTACACACCCTGGAGCAAGCAGTTCTGTATGATCTTTGGCTTAGTCCCATCAGATATTGGTCTTGGAGAATATGGCCTCCTTCCAAGGCTGAGCAGTTTGGTTAGCAAGCGTATGACCCTGGAAGGGTGGGAGCCTGAAGGTTTATAGTTTTAAACAGCCTCTTAGAAGGTGTTTCTTCCCTGAGAATCTTTTAAGACCTTCTTAAAGCCAGTAGCAACCAGCACACAGTACTTGACTGTCTTCCAACTTCTTGTCCTAGTGCTAAAATTAAGTCCATTAGCCATAAGAACCTAGTCACACCTTCTGTTGCATTGCAACAGTTCTTTCAAATGTTTTGTCACTTTTGCAGGTGGGGTTACTTGCAGAGCTCTGGTCACTGATACACATTTTCTTGAGCAAGCCCAGAGCAGTTTGTGCACTAAACAGTTTATGTGCTCTTTGGTCCCTGAGCCCAGGCTTTGGAATTTTTGTTAAGGCATCATCTCATGTCTAGTTTGCATACCAGTGAAGATAGACCAGCTAATCGATTGACCAGCTAACCGATAGACCAGCTAACCGATAGACCAGCTAAGTGATACACCAGCTAACTGCTGCCATGATGTGTTTCTTCCTTATGTCACACACCCGTCACATGCCACCTGAGGGTTCTTTGTTGTACTTAGATGACAGAACAGACACCGTGCTTATTAGCATTTCCAGAAGTAAGGCATGCCACATCACACTAGCTGTTAAAGCTGTTACCGGAAGGCGATAAGCCTGTTCATTGTGTTTTTTGGCCTCAGTTAGTCACATGGTAGCCATGATAACATGGAGGGTGTAGGGAAGAAGGAGGAAAGTGAATATTACAGTACACTTGCCAGAGAACTGAAACCACATCAAGGTAAGTCACAATTCTCCCAGGGCACTCATCACTTTGTCCAGATGTAGTGGATTGCTAGCTGGTGGTGAACTTGTAACACCCAGCCGAACTGAACTAGTCTGAGGATTGTTGCCAGCAGCGTAAGAGACGGAACTGGGGAAGCTGTGGAGAGCAGCTGTTGGAGCTGTTGGAAGCTGCTGGTCCTCTTAGACTGTTCTGCTGGGAAACTTTGTCCTGCTGGCTTTCCTGATGAACTTGACTGTTCTTGTCAGAAGAGGGGCTCGGGGTCTTCTTGTCACTGAGCATGGCTGTAGTTTGTTTTGGGGAGCTCTGCTCCTTACCTTGTGTATCGCTTCCTGGCTCCCAAGGGGAAGATGGTGCCCCGCTCAGGCCCCTGAAAACCTTGGCTTTCCTGATGGGACTCAGCTTTCTTCATCACTGAAGGAGCTTGGAACCTCACTGTCACTGAGAATGGCTGTGGTACTTTTTGGGGGAGCTCTGGTGTTTACCTGGAACATCACTTCCTGGCTCCAGATCCCTCAGCCTGCTGGGACAGATCCTTCATCCCTCTGGCACAGACTTTCTAGTTTCCACCACTGACTTTTGCGCCTTCCTAGTGCAGATCTGTGAAAGAGGTCATGCATGCGACATGGACTGCACGCTTATGAGATGCATATTTTGGGCTCTAGGTTTTCAGCTGGACTTATGCAGGATGTTAAGATCCAGGCTCTCAGCTAGATTCTTTGGTCTTTAGCGTGTGGACAGATTTCCTGTACTCTGGTATATGATTCTTGAGTGATTATAAAATAATCTTCTAAAACGTGTCCTGTGTTGGATTGTTTCCTTGAGAACACTCGGTATGACACTAAACATTTAGATTTTTTTTTTCTTTTTGTCTTTTTGAGATAGGGTTTCACTGTACAGTTCATGCTGGCCTTAAGCTCCCTTTGTAGCCCAGGCTGGTCTAGAAGTTGCAACAGTCCTCTTGCTTTAGCTTCCCAAGTG
Organism: Capromys pilorides; assembly: GCA_004027915.1. Lineage (NCBI taxonomy): Eukaryota > Metazoa > Chordata > Mammalia > Rodentia > Capromyidae > Capromys > Capromys pilorides. The sequence goes on from PVKN010020994.1 coordinate 15,073, forward strand.
CTAGGATTACAGGCATGTGCCACCATGTCCCGCTAGGTATTTGGATTTGAAGTATTAAGAATTGCTTTGTATTTCCTATTATAATTGTTGGAGAAAAAAGGAAAAACTCACTAAATACCTTTTGTATCTTTGTTTTTACTTTGTTCTTATTAATTTCACTTACCCCTTCTCTTTGACTATCTTTTTATCAAGAGAATATGTCTGGGCAAATGTGTCTTATTTTCCAAGTATGCAGTGTTTTCTCTTCTAAACCTTATATGATGAATTGGATTAATTGAGTAGAAGGTATGGAAGATTTGATTACATGCAAGTAAAAACTTTTAAAATCAAAATGAAAAGGTATGCTATTTTTAAAAAAATGGTTCACAAGTTGGTATTGCCCACTTTTACTTTTTTTAGAGAGGGTTACTTTCAGTTGTACATTTTGGCATTGATGTTCCTATTGCCAGTAAATTTGGTTTTTGACTTTGTGAAAAATGAAAATTTAGTTTCTTCCATCCTCTTTCTCATTCTAACGGCAGGATCCTTTTACTCTGCCTCCTTTCTCTTATATACTATAAATAACGGTTTTGATTCTAGGCGACTTGTGCTGTATTTTCTGCTTCAAGTAGTTTTTTTTTTTTTTTTCCCCCAGTACTGGGG
>PVKN010020995.1:0-15703 GCA_004027915.1 Capromys pilorides
TCTCCAACTCCAATAAGTGAAATTGATGGTGTAAGAGGAGTAGGTAGGATCATGCATTGGCTTTATTTCCCCTTAAAATTCTTTTAATGTTATTGTAAAGTTATAGTAATAATAAAAATGTCATATAAAATTTGAAATGCCAACCCACCGTCCCATTCCACGTAAGCTCAATGCAAGAGGATCTGAGCTCGCATGTCCCTGTGCCTGGTTGTATACTTAGATTAGAAAGATGATTCCTAGGAAGGAGGTGTCTTAAGCAGGAGACACGCAAAGCCCAGGGTCCGGATGGGCCGCACAGAGCACAGTCTCTGCTGCACCAGCACGGGGCGCATCTGACTCCTCCTAAGACCAGAGACTTCGGGTTCCAGTGGCCCTGGTGGCCAAAGACTGTCACGCTACTCTGGGTTCCTCTCAGGGGCTGAGTCCCAGAGGTCACAAAGACAAGGAACAAGACACTGACCTTAAAACAGGTGGAAAACTGTGACAGAGGAAGACCAGTGTGAAGTTGACACAAGCAATGTGGGTGAGGCCCACCCCAGGGGTCAGGGTGCTCCAGGAGAGAAAGTGGGGACTTTGGAACAATAATTTAGATTCCAGTTCCAACACTTTCTACCCAGGTAACTAAAAACAAGCTATTAATCTCACCAAGCCTCAGTTTTCTCTTCCGTGAAATGGACATTTAACGATCTCCACTTGAGCGTCAAGAGGAGCCAGGGATGTGAAAGCTCCAGGTCTACACTTGGCAGGTGCTCCATAAATGCTGGTTCCCAACACTTATTTTTCATGGAGCTGCATGGAAACCGAGGAAGCCTGTGCCCAGGTCCATGGTGCTGCCAGCAAACCACAGGCTGGGCAAGAAAAAGCATCATACACGAAGACAAGAGGTGCCAAAAACCTAGGACGTTTCCAAGGAGCCCAGGGTATGGACAGCTCAGAAACTTCCTCTGGGCATAGTTCTTTCTTCTATGTTTCTACTTACATGGTTACACTTTATCACCACCATGAACCCGTGATACAAGAAACCTAAACGGGTTCCCAAGCATTGGGTGCTATGGTTCCCAGGACTTTTCCCACTGCATTTGAGAAAGGTCAGGGAGTAGCATGGTTACTCCGTGGTTCCTGCGGGAGGGCTCTCTTGGAACCCCACGTGCACTTCAACGCACCACAATTCTGAGATCCCTGGGGGTCAGTCAGTGCTCATCAAGAGAATGATCATGCCCAACCTTCCTGGACTAAATGCACCAACCCAACACCTACCCTGTGAAATGCATGGCTAGAAGGAGTCTCCGCGTGTGTCATTTTGTTAAATAAGATCGTAGGAGGCCAGGGATCTGGACCCAGTACCTGCTCTGGGCCCAATAGACTAAAACCATGTAGAGTTCAGTCACACTGACCAATCTGTGGTTGGGTGCAGAAGGCCCTGAACACGGTTAACTACTAACTGGCTGGTTGACTAATTTATAGCAAAGTAAGTTGTCCTCTCTGTCTTGCTTCCATTTTGCTGTAAATGCCATCTGATGACAGTGGCTGGAGCTTTCAGAGCTTTCATTCATTCCCCTTTTGCTTTTCTTAAACTCTAAAGATTTAATTGCTATAAATTTTTCCTTTTAACTTCTGCCACATGTAACAGAAAGAACGCCGGGCTAGGACTCAGGGCCTCAGGTTGGGCTCCTGCCCCAGTCCACCTGTGTGCTACGCACCCCTGGGTTGCGGAGCCCTGGTTATCATAGTGAGGGCGCTGGGCTGAAGCAGTGGTTTCCACCCCTGCCCACCCTTAGGGTCACCCGGAGAACAAGCAAAACCAAACAAAACAACACCCCCATCAGAATCTGGTTTGTTGGGGAGAAAGCTGGGCATTCCCTTAAAGTTTTGCAGTTTGTCTTTTTCAGTTTTGGCTGGATATTAGTCACCTGGCATGTGTGTGTCAGCTTTTCACTACTGTCACAGCTATCTGAATAAAAAACATGAAAAGATGAAAGATTCATGTGGCTCACATTTTGGAGGTTTCAGCCCATTATCTGCTGTTCCTGGGCCTGTGGTGGGCAGAGTACACGGTGGCAAAAGCACAGCGCAGAGAAAGCTGCTCACTTCCCTGTGTCAGGGAAGCAGGAAGCGGTGGGGCCAGGGCCTCGATGGCCCCTGCAAGGGCGCACCCCCAATAGTAGAGCTACGCCCCAACTCCTAATAATTCCATCACCTCTGAACAGTGCCATGTGCTGCTGGGGACAAGTCTGCAACACATGGCCTTGGCCCTGGGAATTTTCGAGAATACTGATGCCTGGGTCTCACCCAGAGGCTCTCAGCAGTGAAACAGGCCTGGCCTGAATGTGGGTGGTTTTTCGAGCCCCTCAGGTAACTCTAATGTGCAGCAAAACCACCTGAGTGGTGGCAGCTCCAAGGAGGCTTGCATGGCACCGGCTGGCTCATGCTTGCTTGGTTTTGTCAGACTTCTAGCCTGCCCTGCTGTACGGGAACCCCTCACACTTCCCACCACAATTTTCAGAAGCCAAGGGGTGAGTTTGTGCTGGTCAAGAGAGCATCTCTCCCATTCCCTGCAAAGGCATCCGCAGCTGGTGCTGCCAAGAGTCCAAGAAGGGCCCTGGGCCGCAGGATGGCTGCCTGCTGAAGCTTCTCCACACCTCTCACTCTCTGGGTGTCTGTTAAGGCACCCCGCCATGGGCCCCCTTCCCCCGCACTAGTCTGGATGTTCCTGGATGCGTCCACCACAGCTGTGCTGCAACCTTGACTGCCTGCGCCTGGCTGATTATGCATGTAGCTTTGTTTCAGCTTGCTTCAAGGACTCTATACTCTGTGCACAAAATGCCTTGGCCCAGCCAGGGACACTTGATGACTCACCTTCCCCCATTCCCTGCTCTAAAAGTCCCTGCCTCCCTAGCCATCGCTGCTGTTCAGGTCCGCTGAGCAGCCCGGCACATGCTAGTTGCCGTCAACAAATGGCTCCTTTCGCGTCAGCCAGCATGAGTGTGGTCTTGTGTGGGTTCGAGGGCGCCTTTTTCCGAACAGTCTTCCTGTCAGTGTCTATGCTGAGCTCTGCTCACTGTGTGCTCCTGGGTCTCATAGCACTTAGAGTCACATCTCCTGGTTGTCCTGTCCTCTCCTAAGGACAGCCCACCTGCCCAGCCTTGTGCCCTTCCATTTCTCGGGCTCAGTTCTTCCTCATGAGGCTTCATGGTCCCTCTTGGAAACAGGCCCCAGTGTCTGGAATCCTGGGACCCACCACACAGGAAATCAAGCCAGAGAGTGACACCATCCTGTGTCCAGATAGACAAGAGTCCAAGAAGCTGTTATTTTTGAGCAGTTGACACCAAGCCGGGAGCATTGAGTGAGCTGAGGTGTCACCTCCACCGCAGCACTGCTGGCTGTGAGCTCCTCCTAATGTGGAAGGCTGAGCCCAAGGTTTTCTACTGACTCCCAACTAGCCTTCCAGGTAACAATCACTGCTACCCCTGTTTCGTAGGTGAACAGATTGAAGCTTAGAGATGACACTGTCTGTCCCAAGTACAAAAGACAAATACCCCAACTCTGAGTTTCTGACTCCAGAAAACTGCTGGCTACATTCAGTTGCAGACAGCGTTTCCAAATCTATGAAGTGTTGCAGATATGTCAAGCGAGCGTTGGTAACTATTATTACTTCCACCTCCTGGAGCTTGGCCTGACGGTCCTGTACCTCAGACCTGCTGCACCACATGCTTGGCCCTCCCTGAAGGGCTATGAGGAGTGGGAGCACTACGGAGAGACCTGGAGGTGCGGCCCCCAACTGCCTATAAAACGTGAACTGTGCCAGCTCCCACATCTGGTTGTCTGGGCCTCAAGTGCACAAAGAGAAAGAAACAGGCCCTCTGAGCTGCATCCCCTGTTCAGAGGTGCAGGGGTGGCTGGGGGGCTCCAGCCCGGCTCTCCTGTGTCCCTGGAGGTTCGCTTTTGCTGATGTGAATTCCTGTTAGAAACCCTTAAGAGCTACGGGCTAATGCAGAAGAAGGATGTGGGGGAGGGTTCTGAAACTTTTGGAAGTCAAATACTCCCCAGGAAACATCTCAGTGCATAAAGACAGAGACATATGGATTGAATTTTCCCAAAGAATACATATGGATTTAAAAATTTAAGGGTAAAGGTGGAGGCTGGTTTGGGTTTTTTTCTCTTCCTATGATTTGGTGTTTCTCCCCCAAAGCACATTTTTATTGGCAGTCAAACTGTGTACAGCATCCTAAGATGTTAACCAGAGAGAATTCACCTGGGGGACCTGTCACCCAGCTTGGCGGGGCGGCACACTGCCTGCTCTGCCACGTGGCACATCGGCCTGCTTACCTTAGACAGCACATGTGATGGCCGAGGGCGTGATCACTGTGGCAGGTTTTACCTCTGTCAGGTAGCACACCTTGACCGTGGCCAGAACGCTGCTTGCCCTCTTCACCCACCACAAAGGCCGGCAGAATCCAGTGAGTCTGACATTCACCTCCCCTGAAGAATGAGGGTGACAGTAGCACCTATCTCAGAGGGTTACTGAGAGAGCTGAGGGGGCAGGTCCATGTAAAATGCTTACATCGGTGCCTTGTAAACTTCAAAGTACTCAGCACTCAAAATGCAACCATAGCCAGGTATGATGGTACATGCCCGTAATCCAAGGAGGCTGAGGCAGGAGGTTCACCACAAGTTCAAAGATGACCTGAACCATATAGTGGGATCCTGTCTCAAAATCATAATATTGAGACTGGGCGTGGTGGTGCATGCCTGTAATCTCAGCGCTTAGGAGACTGAAAACAGGAGAATCAGTATGAGTCCAATCTGCATAGGGAAACCCTGTAGACCCTGTACTAAATGCAAAATAATAATAATAATAATACCAACAATAATAATCACGAAATGTAGGTCAATATCTCCAGTGGGGTTCTTTTTTATTTTTTGTTTTTTCTTTGGGATTCTTTACTTCAGGGTCTTTTTGAGGATGACAGTAAAATTTGTGGACTAACACAAATTCACTGAAGGACTACTGGGCCAGCGTCACTACTTATTCTGCAGTAACAAACATCTCACATGTCCCAGCGACTCAAAGCAAGGTTCCTTTCTCACCGGTGCTCCCCGTCTATCTCAGATTGCAGGGCGCTGTTTCTCCTGAGATGAGGGCTGACAGAGCCGTCCCCATCCTGAGATTTGCTATCTGTCTCCACAGCAAGTGTAAGAGAAACCATGCGAAGTCTGCAGTGGCTCCTGCGCATTCCTCCAGGAAGTTGGCTGGTCGCTTTTATTTTGCAGTACTCAGAAAATGGAGCCCAGGACCTTTCCCAGGCCAGGCAAGCCCTCTCCCACCGAGCCACATCTCCAGTCTCCCTTCACTAGTCTTCTCTCTCAGGTGAGGTCTCACAAAAGTGCCCAGACCAAGCTCAAACATGGGACCCTGTGGCCCCAGCCTCTCCCAGAGCTCAGAGTACAGGTGTGTGCCCCGGCAACCAGCCACAGGTCTGTTGTATCCATTATTCTCATTAGAAGAAGTAGCAAGCAAGTTCGATGACATCTAAAAATAAATGCACAAAGGCACAAGGGTAGGACACAGAGTCAGGATGGGGGCTGTGCCCCGAGCGCCTGAGTGTACGAGGCCATCAGTTCAGGTTGGCCCTGACCCCAGCCACCCCACCCAGAGGGTGAAATTCTTTGATTCCCTTCACTGCAGCACCCGCAGACCCATCTGCCTGGTTCCCATCGGACCTTTCTCCACCTCACCCTCCAGGATGTAGCAAGGGTGATCACATCCACAGTCGCCGAGCCCATCCTCCTCCCGTGACCCCATTATGAAAGGAAGCGAGACCATTTCCTCTGCTCGGAGCTGACAAATTGTTTGTTTAATAATCATTTTTAAAGGTTTTTGTCAAGGTTCGTGTTTGTTGGTTTTGGAATCTCTCTCCTTTTCCATTTTTATAGAGTTGGTTCAGCATCTGCCAGCCCCCTGCTGGCTCCAGCCTTCTCTGGGCTCCTCGTGGAGGATGGGTCAGAGTTTGGTCCTGCACTCTGGAATTCTAGAGTTGAGGGCATGCCCTTCCTCCCTCGGTGTGGGCTCCCAAGGTATGAGTTGAGGGTCCTCTCACTGCAGTGCCAGGTGAGCGGCTCACGCTACGGTGAATACATACCTGTTTCCTCCTGTGAGGGTGCTCTGTACCAAAACCCAGAAGCACCCACTTGGTGTCTGCCCCTGGTGTTAGTTGAATAGATTGCTTTCAATGGCAAGTGAAACAATAAAAACAGAATTCTCAGAGACAGGAGAGGGGGGGTGATCCTGAAGGCAAGAGGGAGGCACAGGAATGGGCAGTGCTTAGGAAATGGTCAGACCTAAGTCTACAGCTTTCGGCATAGTGCCCATTGGGTGAGCAGAGCACAGAGACCCCAACAACTTCCACATCTGAGAGCCACTCCTATAGGCCAGACAGTGTCAGACATAACCCTAATTGCCTGGCACTCTGAGGGCTTGAGCAGGCTCCTGATCCTTCGGAGCCTCAGTTTCCACATCTGCAAGATGGGGATGGTAGTATTGTCTCAGGATTGTTGGGAGGATTAAATGAATCAATACTTCTAAATGCTTAGAACAATAACACACTGATGTTGGTGGTGATTGATGGTTCCACAGCTCCTGGTTTATTTGTTTGCAGTGCTAGGGATTGAACATCCAAAGCATTTGCACTGAACTACTCCTCCAGCCCTGTTTAACTTTTTAGTTTGAGATAGGGCATCACTAGGTCACTAAATTGCCAGGGATAGGCTCACACATGCAATCTTCTTGCCCCGGCCTCCCAGAATGCCAGGATCTCACACATGTGTTCTCATACTCTGCTTAGCTCCTGCTGAATTCTGATGACAGAAGAAAGCCTTGGTTACCATTTAGATTGGCTTTCCTGGGAGCTGGCATGGTAGGCACTTGGATTCAGGTTGAAGTCCATTGGAAAAAAATAGAGTAACAGTGGTTTCTGAACTTGAATTTGTGAACCAAGCTTCTCATTTGCTGCACTCTCTCCTTATGTATTTGGTACAGGGTCTCACTACACAGCTTGGATTCATAGTGGTCCTCTTGTTTTCAGCCTCCCCAGCACTGGGATTACAGGCATGTGTCACCACATCCAGTTTTGGTGGCCACTCAGTGTGCCCAGGGATGGAGCCAGCATGGCGTGTGGCACCAGGGATCGAACCTTGATCCTTGCATTTACATAAGTAGGTGCTTAGTCCACTGAGCTATCTTGTCAGCCCTGTGCTTTCTCTCTCCTTAAATGTGTTTGCTTTACCCTTTATGGAGCAGGGAGCCTCTGAGCAAGCTCTGGTATTTGCTAACTCCACTTTACCCAAACAGTAGATCTACCACTTTCTTGGTGGGTGGGGAGAGGATCCTGGGAGTCGAACTCAGGGTCTCATGCTTGCCAGGCAGGTGCTATACCCCTGAGCTAGCCTCCAGCTCCCCTCTTTTTTTCTGCATCTTCTTTCAGAAATCTGTGGTAGCCAGCATGGCCTCCCAAAGATGTCCCATCACAAACTCCAGGCTCCATGAATGAACATGTCATATGACAGAAGAGGTAAATGGAATTAAGGAAAATATGGCTGCAGAGAGAGGTAAGACCTGCTCCATTGCCCTGGCCTTGAAGATGAGGATGGGGGCTACTGGCCAAGGAATGCACGCAGCCTCAAGAGAAGTTAGGCCAAGAGACAGAGTCTTCCCCAGAACCACCAAAGGAGCCAGCCCTACTGATGCCTTGGCTTCAGCTGAGTGAGACCCGAATTGGACTTCTGACCTCCAGATTTGCAATATTATAAATATATGTTATTGTAAGTCCCTGGGTTTGTTATAACAACAAGAGGAAATGAATATACAAACAATGCCAATAAAGCCAAACGCAACCAAAAAAAAAAAAAAAAAAAACATTTGTTTTCATAAAGCTTGGCCTTAGCTGTCCCAACACTGCTCTGAAATGCTCCCTACCCTTCTCCTGAGTCTGTCCTTGTCTATCGCCCCTTGGTCCCAGGGCTGACGTGGGTTCTTTTGCGTTAGCAGCTTTAAGGAGCACTGGACACATCTGATCAGTCAGGTGCCTCCCTCTCTACCCAGAAGTCACGGCTGGCTGTCCCCTGGGGGCTCATGCTAGAGCCTCTATCTCTCTTATATCTGATTTCCACTCCATGTCCCTGGTGTCATGCCTGCCTTTCTGGATTTTCCAAACTCTTTCCAAAGACTAGGTGCATGGGATTGGCTAATTAAGACTAACTGTCAAGTGCTGAGGACACCAAGCTACAGTTACTCATAATCCACTGGGTGGGACCACATAAAATTGACCTTTTTTAGATCTAAAAAAAATGAAAATAAAGTAGCAGTAATTCCTTGAAAGTTTGATCCAAGGAGAGAGCCTTGAAAAATAACTACAAGTTTGAGAAATCCCTAACAAAAGCTAAACCGATAAGGAAAGTGAGTGATGAGGAATATCACAGAGCAAACAGAAATGAGCCCTACAGTAGAGAGCAACCCAGCACCACTGTGGAAGGAAGCTAGTGACCTGGGTGTCGTGCTCCAGAGCTTGGTGTGGATGCTGTCAAAGGCTGGGGAGGCCAGGCAGGGACAGAAGGAATGGAGGATGGGATCGGCCCAGTATTTACTTGATCACTCTGCGGAGTGCCACAGGCTGCAGGAGCCACTCTAGGAGATTGGATGCTGAGAGGGCTTCTCGCATTAGCTGGCGCATGAAATAGTGGCGGCCTCAAGGAAGACTAGGGTTGGGGAAGAGTGGAAATGTTGGGAATGCGGAACATACAGGACTTCTGGTGACTACCTGTTAGGGGACAGCCAAGGAAGGGACAGAGAGGTGGCAAGAATGACTGGATCATTGTTAGGGAAGTAGATGTTATCATCTCAAGTTAAAGAACCCAAAAAGAGGGGTGGATTGGGGGTCCAGGCATATGAGTAAACCTCGGTTCTAGACATAAGCACTGTGTAAGGCAGCTGGTCTACCCAGGGGGCCCCAGTGACTCAGATCTCTGCAGTTCCTGCTCTTGCGCAATCCCGGCCCTGAATCTGGACTGGTCCTTTCACTCTCTTTGACCAAAAGGATGGCCTAAAGTAACCTGCGCCAGGTCTAGATCTAAGAAGTCCTGGCAACCCCTGCCTTTGACCCTGGAGTCCAGAGCCACCCTGATTGCAACCTTTACCTCTATCCAGATCCAAAACATTGACACTGCCCAGGGGAAACCAACCCTGTCCACATTAAAGCAATCACTCTCCCTTTTCACGTCCTCCTGCTGGAAACCACTCTCTGTTTCTGTGGATTTGCCTCAGCTAGATAGTCCACGTAAGTGGGACCAACAACATGTGACTTCTGTTTCTGAGTTTTTCACATAGTGTATAAGTTCCTCCATACTTCCTTCTTATTACTGAGCAATATTTCATTGTACAGACAGCATACATTCTGTTTAGTGGATGTGCGTTTGGGTTGTTTCTACCTTGAGACTATTATAATAATGCTTTTTGGACATTCAGACACAAGTTTGAATGCCTGCTTTGTATTCTGTGAGATACATAGCTAGGAGTAGAACTGCTGAATCATATGTTAATTCTATGTCTCACTTTTTGGTGAGTCACCAAACGTTCCCACAGTTACTGCACCATTTCAACACTATGCCAGCAACAAATGACGGTTCAGTTTCTCCACATCCTTGAACTTACAGTTTATTTTTCGTTTTTACTATTGTAGCCATTCTAGCACATGTGACGGGGCATCTCCTCACGGCTTTAGTTTTCATTTCCCTAATGATAAGTCATGTTGAGCATCAGTTCAGAGGCTTGTTAACTCCTTGTGCATCTTCTCTGGAGACATGGCTCCAAAAACATAGATGTTTAAGACCCTTAGTCCTCACAGCACCACTGGGAGGAAAGGATTTTCTAAGAGGAAGAAACTGAAGCTAAGGGCTGGTGAGATGGCTTAGTGGTCTAAAACGCGTACGTCGGGAAGTTTAGGCCACCCCAGGGACCACATGCTGCGCCGCCCCCCACCCCCCAGGGAAGGCTGAGCCGGCCATAACCCAAACAAATATGTAATGTGGTTGAAGAAAATAAAATAAACTTTAAAAAAAGGAAAAGAAAAGAAACTGAAGCTAAGAGAGGCCAGGCAGCCTCAGCCCATCACTGACAGGAAGCAATGTCCGCTTCACCCTGAGTCACACACCAGCCCAAGTTTCCACGGGCACAGGTGCTGACAGCAAGATCTGCAGGGTGTCGGGGAGGCACATGCACAGAAACACCCTGGAGTCTGCAATAAGTTTTCAGATGGGAAGGGAAGGGAGTTACACATGGTTTTGGAGTGACAGAGACACGGACAGACAGAATGCAAGGGACAGAGACACAGTGTGGCACCTAGACAGAACCTCACTGGGCCTGTGTATGCAGCACAGACAGGAACTCAGTGGGCTCAGGGAGGGCCACAAGGTAGCGAGATCACTCAGGCTTTGTGTTCAGGCGCCCCTGTGCCCAGGGAATTCTCCAGGCTTGGTCACACCCAGCTCCAGCTGCAGAGTCTGGGCCAGATTCAAAGAGACCCAGCCTCACCCAGGGTCACACAAATAGAAGCCGCGGTAAGTCAGTGCCCTGCACAGGCAGCCACGGCAGTTGCAGGAAGCCTGGAGGTGCGAGACGATATTCCTGTTAGATATCAGTTCTATCTGAAATCAGCACCAGAAAATGGCTCCACAGCTGTGAGTTCGTGTGTGGGGTGGAGGGTGGGGGGCGTGTGGGTGCTGATAGCCGCTAGAAGCCTGCCTCCCCGCCTGAGAGGGGTGTGGAACTGGCAGAAGGAATTCTGATGAGCTGAGGCTGGAGGAGAAATAAGGACCAGAGTTGCCCTCGGGCCTTGGCAGGCAGCCTTCACCTCTGGAAATAATGCTGAATATTTCAGCCTCGCTCTTCTCCTGGGGCTTCCTGTTTCCTATTTGGTCTCTGGTTTCCAGGCAACGCTGAATACCCCCCAACTCCTGAAATGCACAGGGCTCCAAGTGTCCCTCTCTCTGAAGCTCACATCTGTAATGAGTTTCCCATCTGCCAGGTCTCCCAGGGCAGCCCATCTATTCCACCATCTCTAGGGGACAAAAGCGATCGCCGATGTCTTGTGTGCTGAGCGGTGGGCATGTTTCTTCTTTTGTAGGTTCCCTCAGTCTAATGAATCTTCCTGTAAACTCTGTCTGGCTGGATGGGGGAGGGGCTTATCGGGCAGGAGATTTAAGATTTGCTGCTCTGATTTAGTAAAGAACTGCATCTGGCAGGAGCTCAGGGGCTTAGAATAAGCAAGGTCGGGGAATAAGCGCAGGGCCAGACCCGCAAGGGAGAGAGCAGTTGGTTGGCTTCCTGTCTTCACGGCAGGGACCAAAAATGGCTGCTGGCTATTTGTAGGAACCGTGGTGGCCTTTGGGGAACTTGGCTTACTTGCGTGCCTGAAAAATAGTTTCTGACTGCAGGAAACTTGTTGGGGGTACAAAATAAAATTAAAGGGGAAGACGGTTTTTGTTTGATTGGTTGATTGGGTTGTCTGTTACTTTGTTTTTTGAGACAAGGTTTCACTAGGTAGTTCAGGCTGGACTTGAACTCACAGCGATCCTCCCACCTCAGCCGCCCAAGTGTTGGGATTACAGTCATACAGCCCCACCCCTGGCCAAGGGGCAGAGTCTGAAAGGGTTATTTGTGAAGGACTTTTGTTTACAGCACCATAATGCCAGTGTGCATCATTTCCAAACTTAAATATTACTTCAGGCCTAGAACAAAACCAATAGCCCTCGGGCCGCTTTAGTGGTCTAAAGCGCTTGCTTAGGCAGCTGCAGGGACCTCGATTTGATCCCTGGCACCACATGCTGCGCCAGCTCCACTCCCAGGACAGGCTAAGCTGGCCACAACATTAAAAAAAAAAAAAAAAAAAATAGCCCTCTGCCACCCTTATCTACCTCTTAGCCCAACCCCAAGAACAGTCTCCCTTTGATTCTCCTGGCTCCTGCTTTGAAAATTTTCCCTTCATCTGTAAAATGCTACTAATCTTGATTTCTTTTTTATTTACACTTCTATTGCAAAAGATTGGGATTTACCTCTACCACACGCCTTCCTGCACACACGTATGTCTACTCTTCTGCCCTGTGGTAAGCTGTACAGCAATAGAGAGAGTGGATAATGGGAAACACATAGAAGGGGGGATGGTTCTAATGTTCTACAACACAGCATGGCGACTACAGTCTGCGACAATTAATTAGACATTTGAAAATAACTAGAGAAAAGGTTTAAAGTTCCCAGTTTGCTGAAATGATAGCATTTAGGCAGATGGAAATGCTAATTACTTTGATTTGTTCATTGTACGTTATGTACATGTATCAAACTACAACCCTGTAGGCCATAAATCAGTACTACACATGAGTTAAATTATTTTTCATGAAAGCACATTGCTGGGTACAATGGAGCATGTCTGTAACCGCAACACTTGGGAGGCTGAGGCAGGAGGATCACTGCAAGTTTGAACCCAGCCTAGACTTTGAAAAACTAAAACTAAACTAAAACTTGAAAAACAAAACTAAATAAATACATAAATGCATTCTATACATTATATATCATACAAAATATCACATTGCAGACCATAAATACTTTATGTACAACTACTACATACCTATTATAAATAATTCCAATAAAATGAAAACTTAGCATTCACTGTTCATTTCGTTATCAGGCAAATACTACTCCGGCGGACTCCGGTGTGCCCAGTGACATTTCCTTCCTTGCTCTGAGCCTCAAGCCCGGCCCACCAGCGCAGCGAGAATGGCCTTCTTTGGTTTATGTTCCCTGCACCTATCACTCGCTTTCCTCCACCCACCCCATCCAGCTAACACGGCAGAGGTTTTCAACCCGACAATGGGCCAGTTTTGGTTTTGGGCTGAGATGTCCCTCGCCCCCACCCCTCCGCCTCTGCTCTGATCTGCCCTTGATGGCTCTGAGCAGCTTTCAGGGCTTCTCTGCATCCTTATTCTGGACATTTCTGCCCGTCTCCCAACCTGCTTTTTTCTCTTATTTTTCTCTGTTTTGGTTTATTCCTGGAAAACAGAGTGTATGAAAGTGGGTTTTTTTGTTTGTTTGTTTTTAATGTATTTGGTACAGGGTCTCACCACCCAGCTCTGGCTCATAGTGATTCTCTTGTTTTCAGCCTCCGCAGCACTGGGATCACAGTTGTGCGCCACTGCCCCCAGACTGGGTGGCCGGCTCAGAGCACCTGGGGGCAGGGCTGGTGCAGCATGTGGTGCTGGGGAATCAAATCCCAATCCCTGAGCTTGCCTAAGCAGGTCTTTCGTCAGCTGAACTATCTCACTGGCCTGAGAGTAAAGTGTTTTAAAGTCGGAGCTGTGTGAAAATGTCATTAGTCTGTCTTCACAAGAGTCCAGGCATGGCTGGGAATAGAGCACCAAGATAGGAGACATTTTCCTCATACATTTGAAGGTGTCATTTCTCTGTCCTGTCTCTCCCAGTGCTGCTGGAGAGAAGCCACCATCCGTCCTTGTGATTGTCATTTTGTGTGGTTCCCCCCTCTACTCAACAAGCAGGTAGGATCATCTTTCTGTGCATGTTTTGACAACCCAAAATTAAGTACTTTGGTTTGGGTCTTGTTTTCTCCTTCTTGCTATAGATATCTTTATTATGGCCTCCATGTTAAAATTGTGTATGCACTTGTGCACCCCTGTGTGTGTGTGTGTGTGTGTGTGTGTGTGTGTTACCAGGGATTGAACCCAGTGTCGCTCTACCCATGATCTACAATCCCAGCTCTTGTACTTTATTTTGAGACAGAGTCTCACTAAATTCCCAACCTGACCTTGAATTTAACAATCCTCCTGCCCCAGCCTCTTAGGGAGCTGAAATTATAGGCAAGTGTTATTGTGATGAAAATCTTTCTTGTATTTTTTTTTAACCACTGGTACTTTTCAGTATGATTTATGGACATCCTTTTTTTCCATAACTGCTACTTTTTGTTCTACTTCCTGGAACATTTCCATAAATTTGTATCCCAGATTCCCTATTGGCTTTATTTTGATGATTATATTTTTAATTTCTAAGAGCTATTTCTTACTCTCTAGATATTTATTTATTTGTTTGTTTGTTTATTGTCTTTTTGAAACAGGGTTTCACTATGCAGTGTAGGTTGGCCTTGAACTCACTTTGTAACCCAGGCTGGCCTTGAAATCACAGTGATCCTCCTGCCTTGGCCTCCTGAGTGCTGGGATTACAGGTGTATACCACCATACCTGATTTAGCTATTCCTTTTTTAAAAAATTACTATCCTCTTTTTTTAAAAAAAATGGATCTTGGTCTGCCTAAGGATGATTAGGTTAGCCATTAGCTGAGGGTTCTTTTCTCAATTCAGGTAGAAGTCACAAAGAGGCAAGTGTAGCTCTCTTGTTGCTAACAGCTTGAGTTTTGGATGCCAGCTCTCAGGTCTGTGCACCAGCAGCCCTGAGCTTTGGGTGCCCATGGCTCTCAGCTCCTAGGGTCAGCAGCTGTTTTTGCTGCTCTTCTAGAAGGCAAACCAGCAGCTACTCGCAGCTCTCCAGCACCAGAGCTGGCAGCGCCCAGCATGTCTCCAGGTGCTCAGACACGCCATGGGTGCTAGCCAGCCTCAGCAGCACCAGCCCCAGCTACTGCGTGCTTGAGGCCTGCAGCCTCACGCAGCTCAATCTGCTCTATTCATGATGGAAATCATGAATAGATAAAATTAAAACCATCTAAAAGGAGCTTCATTAGATCTTATGCTGGAGCATAAAGGGAAGCAGAACACAGACTGATCTAATAAGGGTGAAATGAAGGTTACCTATACACACATAGAAAAGCAGGATCATGCATGGGCAGGATGCGCTGCTGGGTGACTGCACCAGTTCTGCTTAGTCAAGGATAGGTTCCTAGTGAAATGGAGTGGGGACATCTGCAGTGGTTGCCGGAGGGTGCAGTCATCCAGATAAGCTGCAGCAGACCCCAAACTGGAAGCTTCTATAGCCAAAGCAAATGTTCTCTGTGGTGGTCACAGTGTACCTGACAGAGACACAGGTGTCAAAGACACAAAGAAGAAAAGTAGGACTGGCCAGATAGCTCAACAGACCAAAGCACCTGCTCAGGCAGAGCACAGAGGCTGCTGTTGGACACTCAGCATGCCGTGCCGGACCCACCCCCAGTGCTCACTAGGACAGCAATTGAGACTGGGTGTGGTGGTGCGCACCTGTAATCCCAGTGCTTGGGAGGCTGAAAACAGGAGGATGACTCCGTGTCCCATCTATGTAGTGAGATCCTGTAGACCCTGTACCAAATGCATAAAAAAAGAAAAGAAAAGAAAAATATTAAATATCTGTGCTAGTCAAGGTCTTGCACACCCATAATCCTAGCACTCAGGAGGCTGAGTCTGAGGCCAGCCTGGGCTACAAAGTGAGTTCAAGAACAGACTTGACTACATAGTGAGCCCTGCCTCAAAATAACGACAGCAGCAATAATAAGCACCACTCGAGAACCATCAAGCCCAGCTCTGCTGTCTCGATTATAATTATTTTTTAAAGTTTTCTCTATCTTACATTATTTTGTTTTCTCTACTTTTTTGTTTGTTACTCTCCTATATAAAGTCTTTGACATGGAGGGTTGTGTAGTATGGATAAGAAAACATACACCTAAGCC